>JAAGNO010018808.1:16139-52513 GCA_033439905.1 Ceryle rudis | reverse complement strand
CAGCCAGTGTGTGCTTGCAGCCCAGAAAGCCAATCGCATCCTGGGCTGCATCAAAAGAAGTGTGGCCAGCAGATCGAGGGAGGTGATTCTACCACTCTACTCTGCTCTGGTCAGACCTCAGCTGGAATACTGTGTCCAGCTCTGGAGCCCTCAGCACAGGAAGGATGTGGACCTGATGGAGCAGGTCCAGAGGTTTTGAAATTCAATTTCTAGCTTTGGCTATAACTCAGATTTGGAACTCATCCACAATATTACCCAGGACTAAGAATCTCAAACTGATAAGTAAAAAACCTTCATAAGTATCTAGTTTAATACAGAATCCATGTAATTTGATAAGAAGGAAGCTTTTAAACCATGTTTGACAGAGGACCATACACAAAACATTAAGGATGACAAGAGCATCATAAAAAAATATTATCAAGATGAAGAATTCATTAGAGTTTTATTATGCACTATTGTGCAATATGGAAGAGAGCTGCAAGACTATCACTAAAATCTACCAAGCTTTCATTTTTAATTTGCTAATTGAACCAATGAATATTCATGATCTCAAACTTGTAGCAATTACACAGTTCATTTGTCTTTGTGATTTGCACATGGCCATAAAAATACAGACTGGTAGAAAATGTGAAAAAATACTAGGAGACTGTGCAAATTTCCCTTCTTTGCATGTTGCCCCTCACTTCCTAGGCAACTTCATGTACAACACTATACTGAAGACCATGCTGAGACTTAATTTCATGTCCCTTTGAACAGGGTAAGCAACTGACCACAAAAGATGTTTATCATTTAGAGCTCTATATTAACTGTACCTTCCTCTGATTCATCATAGTTGAGAGAACTGACTATATTTTTTGCTTAAAAAGATGTCACTTGCAATTGCCCACTGTTTTTCTACTACAAATATAAAACAAAGATAAAGAGTAAAATCACTGAACATACCAAGTACTGCAATGATAGCTATGTAAATATTGCTTAAGGTTGGCAATAATTTAGAATACTTTCTTAATGGTTTATTAAAAAGCATTGATGCAATGTTTAATATAAAAAACCCTTCTAATAAAAATGTTCAACTAAGTAATGAGTGATTTAATCTGTGTAATTTGAATAAGGATTTAATTGTCTATAAGTTATGCAACTGTCACATAAAACATTATAGTTGTTTGTTACCACAGCTTTTTAACGTTTGTTTTGTTTAATAATACATTGTGGGACATGTCCAAAAGACAGAATTTCTGAAACCTCTGAAGAATTTTGTAACATCATGATGAATTTGATAGACAAGGTGTTTGTGCAAGTGTAATTTACGCCATTCCAAAACCAATTTAAATATAGAAAATAACTCACGGGTTGGGACTGACATTTGCTGTGCACAATCCATCAGAACAGATGTCTCAATTCCCCGAGACATTTTCTCAAGGAAAGACAGATAAAGTACACAGCTAGATACTCACAAATTATTGCACTTGAATTCATCAATACACCTCATCTATTGTATTTCTATAAGGCTCCAGTCCTGCCAGTCACCGCATGATGTGCAGCATAGAGTCCTTGACTAGAGTGAGAAGAGTCTACACAGGAGCACAAATAAACCCAGCTTACATTAGGCAAGCCTTAGTTTTTAGAAGCAGTGAATTTCAAATAAATTTCTCAGGGAGCAGCTGTACATGGTTACAGGCTTGTTTACATGTAGGTTTCTTATTTCAGTTTTGAATGTGATATTTAAATTATGTTTGCTAGACTTGAAAAAAAAATAAATGTTAGAGTATCATTTATTGTGATCTAAAGAAACTTTATATTTTTCATTTTAAAATGACTAAAAGTTGAGCTACATTTCAAGGACTGTGAGGGCATTTATGCAGTAGACTGAACCAAGGTAACGATTGATTCAATTTTGTGTACAAGCAAGGATAAAACCTGATATTAATTATGACTGGAAATAGTGTTTCTTGACTTTTTTCATTTCTAAGCAGGAAAAATAAAGCAGCCAAAGAGCAAGAGAGGATATTGCTACAGGGATTTTTGTTTCGTCCAAACATATTCTTTCTTTTGTGTTTACAAAAAACCCCAAGCAAACCCAAAAAAACCAAACTAAACCAAACCAAAACAGCAACAACAAAAAACCCAAAACAAAACACCAAAATTCAACCTCCCTTCTCAAAAAAAGACCCAAAAAGCAAATCAAACTGCAAAACCTGTCAATGGCTAGAAAGCTCTGAAGCTCTTAAACAACATAAGAAAATATATACCCACAAAAATATATTCATACCAAACAGAATCCTAAAATCATGCCCTGTGGGTTACTAGTATATTCATGTACTAACTCCATTTTCTTCAGCAATTTAACAACGGGGCTCAAATTTCTTTTAAACCAAATCATGACTTGGGTTTCACAGCCATACAGTTAAGAGCATATCAGAAAACCAGCAATTATGGAATTATGGACGTTGTCCCACAGCTCACTCCTGTGATTCCTAACCTTCTCTAGCCTCTTACAAAATCATTTTGTTAGTGACTGCAATTACCTCCACAAGTCCAGCTGCAAATTTACTCTCCTTCAGTTTATCTACTTAGTGCAGCTCTAAAGGCTGTCACAGATCAAAACTGTTTTGCAATACAGCCAATATTAAGCATTTTGTACTTTAAATACCTGACAGAGAGAAACCCTGCAGTACTACCCCTATGCTGTGCCTAGTCCCACTGACATGCCAAATCCCTGATCCCATCTGTCCTGACCTCATGCCTTTCCCCTATTTTTCCTATTCCTATTTTTTCTTAGATACAACTTTTTTTTGTTTGTTTTTGGACCCTCCCCTCCACCAGATACTTTATTTGGGCTCTAATTTGCCCCCAAACCCAGCTGCTGTACAACTCTCCTCCTACAATAATTCTTGCATCACCTCCTTTACAGATCACCCATCTTCCCCTTGGGGATTGTGTCAGTCTTTTGCAGCTTCCCTCTACTTGCTCTTTGTTTAAGGCATAGTCTATAGATTCAAGGTGAATATGCACAAATACATCAACTGAGATGATTTCCTTATGAAAAGACTGTTAATTTAATAGAACAGCTGTCTTCCTCCTGCAAAACCTGAGAAATGACAGAAATAACGGAACAGCAGAAAACTGGGAAAAAAAGGAAATCAACCAGCATGCTACCTAATCAGAAGACATGCATCTCTGAATAAGTGGTAAGGTGGTTGAAAGGATGGTGGTTAGAAGGCTGCTACGCTGAAAAGCATTATTAATTGCCCTACCCTAGGTCTTTTAACAGTTCGGCAATCAGCATTCCAAGTATCCTTGGATTTGAAGGACAAATCAACCTGTTCTGTATTTCCAGTATGGTACAAAGGTAAAGAGAGTGCTGAAGGTTCATTTCTTAGTATCAAAGGAAAAGACTGAAGGATGGTTTTAAGGTAAGTAAGAAGCATTAAAAGGCCCGGAAAGGAAATCTTGCAGGAAATAAGACAGCATATTTCTGAAACAAAGCTGACATTACAAAAACAAAGCTGGGAGACTGTTTAACATTTGTTTCTCTTGTTGATGGTAGCGGGAATATATGTAATCTCTTTATAAAATAATCAAGAGATATGGTCGAAGAATAGCTTGACAAGAATTGATTCAGATAAGTATCACAATCTCTGGTCTCTGATTACAGCAGGTAATTACCATGCTGTTTTCTGACCTTGTAATCTGTGAATCACTTGCGCTATATAAACATTTATTTGAATGCAAGCTATCTGGCACAGCCCTACATACTTGCTAAGCACCTGAATCAATGGAAAAGCAGTATCTTAAAGTGTCAAAGTCAAACACTCAACATTTTTCAGAACACCAAACATACGGATTTCTACTCAAGTACCGAGCTCCTATTAAAGCACTCGTATGGAAGTCCTCAAGCCAGTCTCTTAGAAAAGAGCTAGAAGCCACTCAAGATGAAGTATATTTGTGGCTTTTAGTGTTACAGAAAATGTCTTGTGCCTAGTCAGTAAAATCTGTCTTCGTGAATGATTTCATACAAACAAACAGATCACATTTCAGGTTTGTGATTCAAATGCTGGAAAACCATTAAGTAAGCAAGCTTGGAACTGGAGTGCATATTTTCTTCAGTAGAACACACATGGCAAAATCTTATGAAAAACTACATTTTCTTTTCCAAGATAAAATTAAACATTGCTATAAGCTGTCAGAATTTGAGTGGCAGACAAAGGAAAGTTAGACGAGTATTTCAGACAGTAAAAGAAACACTTTGAAGGAATCACACCAGCGGATACAGGCAAGAGAGAGAAGTGTATTTTTTATAGCCCTTTGAGATACTCAGTGTAACGCATTTAATCTTTTCACATCTCTGAAAGGACACTACACCTGCTTTTGCGAAAGCAGTGAAAACAACAGTCTGTTGCTCAGATGTCACTGTTTCCATAAACAACAGGGTACATATGCAATAGCTAAGAGTCATGTAACTTTCAGAAATATTTCAGGCATCTGACATGTTTATTTAAAAGATACATCATACCACCATACTCAAGAACTTGAAGATTATTTTTTTAGCTGAGTGAAGCTCACTTCAAATAACAAGAATTGTAGAACACATAGTACTACACTGGCTCACACCACCCAGTCTTCTCTCCATACAGAGCCCAATAATGGACTCTTAAAGGAGTGTACAAATAAGCATTCACTGAGTTTCTTCCTTGCTCCATCACCCTGTTTTCTCTGAATTAAAGGTTTAGGAACCTCCTGAGGCAGAGGTCACATTTGGTTGACTGTATTCAACAGCCTCTGTGGACACATCCTCCAGAAACATGACAAATCCTTTTTTGACAGGATGCCATTCTATGGCAATTAAAAAGCTCGTGATTTTATAGGCATCCATATTTACCCTTAATTACCTTGTCTTATAACTGAAAGCTCCTAGTGCATTTAACCTCATTGCATCCAGTAACCCCATAACAATGTCGCTCATTTTGTTAACTGTGTCACTGCACATGTATTTTTAGGGTTAATTTTCCAAAAACACATTACTTTGACATTCCTAACACTAAATTTGTTTCCATTTTGTTATCTCCTAACTCAGCAGTGGACAAATCTTCTGCAGGTGTCCACAGTCAAGCTCTAATTTTGACAACCATGCTTAATTATGAATAATCAGTAAAAACCATCATTAGCTCTTTCTTCCAGGTGACTCAGGAGTTTCTGAATAGCACATGACTTACATTCTCCACATGTTCATTGGGTCCTTCTAGTAGAGTTGTTACCCCTGATTTTCCAAGACAAAACCCACATTTAGTCTTCTATAAACTACCATAGGTATTTCCTAATTCTTTTCCTTATTGCTGTTTTTATCAGTCTGCCTTGGAGGAAATTAGATTAGCTGTTTTGTAGTGCTCAGGAAACACAGAGATTGTTTTACAGAGTGATGTACTATTTGTGACTTGCTATTCCTTTGGCACTGGAGCTGTTTTCAAGAACTAGTTATCTACAAGACCAAACAGCAACTTCAAGGTCTTTTATAACAATTTCCAAGATATTTTTTCATTTATGGAAAGTATGCAAAATTTGAGGAGTACTACAGTGACCTTTACCCAGCATATCACAAACAAGGCCTTATGTTCCTGGAATGGATTAACCTTCTGTTCTTGAGTTTTTGCTCCAAAAAGCAGTGATGTAAGTGCATATGTGCAGTGATGTAAGTGCATATGTACATACACTGTAGGCATGATAGCCCATATGATAAATACAAGTCTATGTGCAGGTAATTGAAGTCTTCCCTTATTACTGTTTTCTATATTTGAAGTCTCTCAATCTGTTGTAGTCAATAGCATCACAGTGAATAGTTAAAAAAAAAAACCAACAAAAAGGCAGAAAAGAAATACCGTTGGCAATTACACTAATGCTCTCTGATGTGTCAAAGTCTTATTGCTTCTATGTGCAATTCCATTTCACTTCTTCACAAATCTCTAAAGAAATAAATGTACCTCATTAAAGTCTGGAAAAACATAAAACCCCAAAATGGTAATTTACTGGAAGACAGTAAATGGACATTTACAGGAAGCCTAGTAATGGAGTGAGGTATCTTCATCCTGACAGTAAGACAAAAAAGTTAGGAATAAATGTGGCTATATTTCTATCCCTTACTGGGGCAAGTCTGGTGTGTAAACAAGTTTCTGAAACTGAGCCAAAAGAATTCCTGTCAGTTCTGTGTCACTAGTGATAATAAGCTAATGTTCTTTCCATTTTTGTAGACTTTTCAGTTTTAAAAGCAATTAATGGATCTTGAGAATGCTTCTGCAAGATAAAAACCTATTATCTCTTTATTGATAAGGGAGCCGCTGGGTCACTCAGTTTTTGATTTGTGACATAACGAACTGATTACCAAACCCAACACTGAATCACTCACATGTCCTCTGTTGCCAATATTTTAAAAACTCACCCGAATAGAGTAATATAATGGCAAATGCCCACCTGGAACACTCAAGTGTCCCACAAAATTTGCAAGAACGAAAAAAGAAACCAAAGAGAAACAGAAGAGAATTATCAGCATTTTAGCACCTCTGTTTCACTTACAAGTCAAACATATGAACTATTAAGAAAAACAAACAAACTGCACATACCACATTAGAAAAATAAGCAATTCTAGCTGGAGAGAGAAATCCCCAGGACATTATCTCATTCATCGTCTAAAAAATTAATTATGAAACCTGAATCACTTCCCTCTCACACTCTCATCTCTACTATAGGTCACTTGTTAGCCTCTCAAGGTCTTTCTTAGCTATTTTGTTTGGCGCACACCCTGCGCCGGCCTCACTGACGACAGTCCCTCCCGGGCGAGCGCTGCGGCCTTACCCTGGACGTGCGGGTCCCGCACAGCTCCAGCTGAGGGAATTCACCCGGCAGAGGAAAAAAGTCTTCCGAGACCAAACCGAAGCAGAAGATCGCGGCCCGGGTGACCGCTCGGCAGATGGCGCCTCGGGCTGCCCCGGTAGGTGCCGCTCCTCACCCCGCTGCCATCTCAGGCGTGAAGCCGCCGGCACCTGTGCACCGTGAGAGGAGTGGCACCGTCGGTTTTACCGCTGCTCTGCTCTCACCGCCCTCAGCTGGCCCCTGGCCCCCTGAAAGTAAAGACACCCTTTAGCCCCAGAGAGCCTGACTGGGGTCCGGCTGCTCCCGTGGCGTCGCCGCGGGAGGCTTCCCTGCTCCCTGCCAGTGTGTGTAGGGCGGGGGGGTGAGCGCAACTCCGCGCCGCTGGGCCAGCGCTAAAGGTGCGAGAGTCGGGGGAAACGGGAGCAAGGGAGGGGTGGGAGCGGTGCGGGCCGTGCAGCCCCAGCGGTGGGGCGGAGAGCCGTGCTCCCCAGTGCTGGGCAAGGCCGAGCGGCTATGATGCCGGGGCTGCACGTTGCCCAGGCGCAAGGCAAGGCGCGACTCTGCGCCGGGGAGAGGAGTGCAGAGCACAGGAGAGATTTGGGAAACTTCCCTTCGCTCATGGGCACTGTTACTCCGTGGAGCTTGGCTCACCTCATGAGCTGCCAGCCCGGCTGTCCGTGCTGCGGGGAGGGTGGCCAAGCCACGGAGCTATCGCGGGGTTGATGTTGGAAGGACAATCGTCTCGTCCAGCCTCTGGCATCTATCAGTGCTGTGAGCATCTCCAAGCCTGCAGACCCTGCAACATCTCTGGGCAGCCTGTGCCAGTCTTCAGTGAGGCACACAACAAATGCGGGCTCTTTTAGTGTGCAGAAGATAAACTCTCCAATGATTGTTCCTCAGCCCACTGGCCAAAATCAAGGAGGGGCATCTAGAAAGTGGCCCAGGATGGGGAGTAGCCTTCTCCAGGGCCTTCAGGTGCTTTGCATTTCCAGAAGGTAGAAATAAAAGCTTGTCAGCTGTAGCAGGTATTTGATGAAGCCCTGTCTTCAGTCCCTGGTTTCTGGAATACTGGGATGCTACTGCTGCCTTGTCATCTCAATGTCTGGGTGATCTTGCAGGAAAAGCATTTCTCCATTTTGCAGCTTCTGCAAAAATACCCAGAACTTGACTCAGCCAAAGTTAAGAAAAATATAAACCATGCAAGTTCTGTGTCACAGAAAGGATCAAATCAGGAAGTTGAACAATTTCCTTTGGATGTATAACAGACTTACAAACATGGAATTATAAAGGTAAGGAAGAAAAAAATCTGTTTTCATTGTGCTTGAGCAATAATGAACAAACGTATAATTTGTTTTAGGTCAAATAATCTTTCTCAACCATAAAACTTTGTGAATGACTCTTAAGTACATTTCAAAAGTGCTGAGATTATTACATTAAGAACTTAGGTTTAATTATCTTTTCATGTGTCTCTTCCAAATCTGTATATGGTAGATAGGTAGTCTGGGGAAGTGAAGTGTTTTCTCTAGAGAATCCTACAAATATGTAACTAGTTAGGTAACTAGTAACCAGTCCACTTTTGTCGATGTAATCTCTTGATATGTCATTCACTGAAAAACTGTGATGTAACACTTTAAGCTCCTTCTAACATTTAAATTTGGAATTTAATGCTAAAATCACAACAGAGGAAGAAAGTAACAAGGAGGAAGGTGTGCTTCTCTGACAAAATATATAAAAAAAAATTGTTGAGACAAAGTTTATAAAAATGGCACTGATTTTCTTTAATAAGGGCATAATAAATGCATTTTCCAGTTTGCTGAAATGTGCTGGAGACTCACCGTTTTGGTCTCTTCTATTGCTTTCCTTGTTCAGTTGGATTGACATTGGTAGTATCTCCCTTAGACTGCAACTGAGTAGCTTCCATAAAAGACTTTACAATTATGTGAAAGAAGAGGAAAGAAGACCATTTTTTTTGTTGGTATCGGTGCCAGAAGAAAATTATACTGTTCAAGTGTTGGCAAGCTAGATTATCAGAGGTTTGGGAGTCTCTGAATAGCCAGTGCCAGTTGCACAGCAAGAAACTTGCTCAATAAGCAATCAGAGAGCACCTTGTTATGTTAGGAAGCATGTTTGTGAAGCACGCTGCCTTCAAAAGGCTCCGCCAAACTCTTGCAACAACCTTTTATATAGGGCATGCATAAAAGGCAAAATGACAACCAAACATTCACTGGAAAAATGCGTTAGAGCAGGTGAAAAAAGGATGAAAATGTAGCAAGATGCAAAGTAAATTAATTTGAAAATTATTTATTAATTCAGTTCTAGTAATGAGCCACTTCTAATCACTTTTTACCAGTGAAACGCGGCATCATTTGAAACAATTAGGAAAATAATGCTGCAAAATTCAGGAATGTTTTGTACGTTGTACAACGACAATCTTGGATGGAGTGGCTGAGATATATAAGATCTTAATATGTAATGATGATAAAGTGATATTTACGATTTATCTATGACTAAAGCTATGATATTGTAAAGAGTAATGGGGCTTACAGACATTAAAAATAAATTCTGTCCAGATTTAGCTGAACTAAAAATTGAAAAATTCTTAGTAAATAGAGATTATCAGCCTGATGACCAGAAATACCAGTCATATTCTAGTTTAGCATTAAGATCACAAAGATTGTAGGAAAGAGATGGGAGAAATATAAACAGAATGTAGCCAAAATGGGTGCAATGGTTTTATGGCAGTCTACACAGTAGAGGAGCGGCAACTTTTACCAGTTGCACTTGGTATGAGGCTGAACAGGACTCAGTTTATCTTCCTCAGCTATATGCATCAATGATGGAGATAGAACTGGTAGAGCCCTAATTTCTGTGCAAGTCAGCACAATTTAACCTTCTCAGGGGTTCACTGATGTACTGTACACATCAGCTACTGCTTGGGGAAATAGAATTGGACCTAATTTAAATACTATCTCTATTGTATCAGGACAATAAGCAGACACGCTTCCCTGATTTATCACCCATCCTGACACTGGACTGGGGAGCGTTCATTAGAGTACAAAGGCAGATTTGGTTGTCTTGAAAGTTTATTTTAGACATACTTCCTTTGTATTTAGGGTCAATGATTTGTGCTTTCATAGGAACTTCTGTCTATGTTCTTAATATTTTTCATAAGAAATTCTACCTGCTTGGATTCCATTCTGAATTAGTATGAAAAATAAAATCTGTATTTTTTTTCTAATATAACAGAAGTTTTGTTTCCAAAAGTAATGGTTTTCGAGTGGGGGGGGGGGGGGAAAGACTGCTTTTGGTAACTGTTTTCTGCAATAGCCTGGAGCTATTGACAATAAATGTAATCAACAAAAAATTATTAGTGTTTGCTGTGCCAGATTGCATAAGATATCAGTTAAGAATTGGATTCTGCAGAACTCAGTTGCTGGCAGATAACTGGTTTAGTCTTTCTGTCAGAATCTAGAGTTTCTCATCAGTCTCTAGACCAGGTCAAGTAATTGCACCCTAATGTATCTGTATCCCTTTCTCTGTGTTGACCACAGTGAGGACCTCAGGTGAGTAGTTTAGCTAGATACGTCTACATTTTTAGATATCTACATTATGTGAGATGAATTCCATCCCCTTCAGGTGTCTTACATAGCTGAGCCTATGTATGAAAGAAATTCCATTGTCATTGCAAATGATTATGATGAAAAATAAGGAAAATATTATGTGAAAACATGTCCAGAATTTTTCTTGTGACTGTGAAACTAGCCTGAAACCATTTCCACAAAACTTGTCATCTTTTTAAGACAAGTAGAAGTGTGAAGATTACAAGTTTATTGCAATAAGCAGTTTAACACCTGGATTCAGTCTTTATGCTCTGTCCAAGCGTGATGCTTTAAAATATGTAAATAATGCAAAAAAAACCCTGGTGTGTAACAGTGTACACTGTAGTTCTGTTTTAATAAATGTTTGAAGTGCTCAAAACACTCAAAAGACTGAAAATTACTTTTATAATTGTAATGAATGAATTTGCATGTTACAAATTCCATGTAATTCATAAAGGGAATATGTAAACCACATGGTCCAGATCTGGTCCAGCCTGTTACATATAGCAATTTAAAAGGGTCAGCAAAGAGAAAAGTAGGCCAACTGATACCTTCTAAAGTCTAATAAACAGGTAGCAGAATATATACTAATCAAAATTAGTTCATACATGATTGTTGGATAGTAGCAAGAAGATTGTTTTGTGACTCCTTTTAGGATCCATTGTTTGACAGATACCAGAAGGGTTGAAGGAAAGGACCAAGTTTGATCATCCTGGGTACTGTATTTACTGTCTCCAAGTATTTACTGTCTTCACTGTGATGCTACAGTGGGTCTTTCTTTTGCAACATAAATGCAGCCAGGAAAGTTTACAAATAAAACCAACAATGGCCAGCAGTGCCAGCCCTGTTGTCTATACTAACATTTTCTGTCTATAGTCCATTGTGCTGCAGTAGGGTCAGATACAAAATGTTCTAACAGGTGCAAAAGCAGACTACCACAAAAAACTGAAAAGATTAATTCAGGGAGAGCCATCTTTGTAATTTTGAGACAACAAATTAGTTACAATTCCACCCAGCCCCATGTTTAAAGTCAGGTATTTTGAACACGGTATCATATGAGCTCTTCTGTGGTCACATTTGAAAAGTAAAGCTTCCGTTGGCTGCAAGAAGACTAATGATTCTGTGTTTCCATTACTAAATTACATTTTCCTGACACAAAATCATCACAGTCAGTTACAGAAGAGGTGGGGTGTCCTTCAGAAACTAGTGAGGAAAATAAGGCAGCATTTATTTATGAAAATAAGAGGAAAAATCCTACACAAATTCAAGCACACACATCAGTATAAACAGTTGTATGTGACATCAGTGCTGGGATCATTTCTTCACTCTGAAACTAATTTAAACAGGGATATTCATAATAAGCAGTGCTTTTCTTATCCCAAGCACTGAATGTACAGTAGTATAAAGGACTTTTTGAAGAGAAAAGAGAAATATGCAAACATCTGATGTGCAGAAACACTGGGATTTGGGATTAAGTACTTGAAAGGGGTAAGAGTCTCCTCTGCCCTGTGCACTTTAACCAAGTTCAACCCAGCCCTCTTCTGTGTCTGAGCAATGCATGGGGTGTGTGGCCAATGTTTTAAGCATATCCTGTATCAAGTCCAAAAGACAAATACAGATGAGTCAGAGTGTTTGGATGCACTGGTCTCTGCCCAGTGGCTGCTCACTTGTTTGAGACTCAGTAGATTGAACGACCCATCCTTGCTATGGCAATGCTGCCCTGCACTGCAAGCAGCAGGTAATAATGACCGTGCCTGCCTGACGTGAGCAGGTCTGGTCAGGGCTGTGGCCATCCTGTCAGCCTTTTCTGAGGTGCAGGTACTGCTGCACTGGCTCACTCTGCTCTCACCTATTTTCACTGGTGTTCTCATCGCAGTGCTCTTTGTCTTTCCTGTTTCTGCAAGAGGCACTTTGGATCAGACTTTGTGGTGTTTCAGAATTTTGCAGGGGGATCAGCAGCATA
Source organism: Ceryle rudis (assembly GCA_033439905.1). Taxonomy (NCBI): domain Eukaryota; kingdom Metazoa; phylum Chordata; class Aves; order Coraciiformes; family Cerylidae; genus Ceryle; species Ceryle rudis. Next base: position 40,090 of record JAAGNO010018808.1, on the reverse strand, counting down.
CCTTATGCCTCACCTGTGATCCTGTCCATTTCCTGTTCAGGCGTGATGTTCAGTCTAACTGCAAAATAGCTGTACATAAAAGTGTATGCATATCAAAAGATTTTCATATGATGGCGCAGGTAGTGATTCCTGCATGGTGGTGATACCAACCAGGCTCCTTCTCTGGAGGTCCTAGGCTGTGTTGACTTTGGTCACCAGAATACCCCTTTTAGTTTTCTATTGGTACAGTTAACTTACAAATAACTATAAATATTTAGTCTCTTCTCTTGTATGTTTCTTTTGTTCTTTCGGGGAGGGTAATTTGAATTTATCAGATTCACTAAACTGGGCATATATAGGGTAGGATCTGGCAGCCTATACTGTTCGTAGGTATAGAACAGGAAAAGCACTTTCAGTATTCACTCATCCAAAAGGCAAGTGTAACTATGTATTCCCAGATTTCTGTAGCATAAACCAGGAAACAATTTTATCTCTAGTCATCTCCATGGGAAGCAGGTGGTGTTTTTCTCATTTGCACAGTTTTGTGCAAAGTTCGCTCAGCTATTTCCTGTTTCCTCCTGAAAATAACAGTGACGGTTTCTTTATTGCAGGCATTGGCATTGTAGGACTTAATACAGCAATTTAAGGAATTTATTTTTGTCTAAGGGCTTTTATCTCTGGGCTTTACAGAGTGTTCAAAAGACATCAATTGTAAAATTTATTTTTGTTTGGTTTAATTTTTAACTCTATTTTAATGAAGCTAGAGAGGGTTTTTTTGTTGGCTTGTTTTTTTTTTTTTTACTAGGTCTCTTGGTTAAGTAATGTCAGAAAGGAAAAAACCATACAATCTTTAGGCTTCTTTCTATATTTGTGGTTGGTGAAACTTCTTTACAAACTTAGCCAAAAGTGTGGAATAATACGTGTCTGTCCAGCAAAGGAGTGCAGGGGAAAAAATTGAAGGCTCAGGAGGAAACATGTTAGCAGGGGTGCCTCATGTTTTAAGATAGCCCTTGATAAAACAACTGAAGTATTCCTAAAAGAGGGGCATACTTCCATTCTAAGTAATTATTAATAGCATTTCATTTAGGAGCCTTTACTGTTTACTGGATGTCTAGAAAAAAAGGTAAATAATAGGGGCAATATAAGTGTGTTCTCAAGCTGCTCAGGCATAGGCACAAATGTCCTGGTGAAGAAACCTATTCCACTTACTCCAGATATTCCCCTCTCTTTAAAAGATGTCCTTAGGATTGCATCATATTTTGGTCAGTCAGAGACTTTAATCATAGGGAGAGGGTAAGAAATTCTGACTGCAGTTCTCACAGAAGGGACAAAGAGAGAATCTGTTTCATGTTAGAGATATTTGATAGAAGCTCCTCTGTTCCAGCCCTGCTCCTCCATATGTGTCTTCACTGAGACCTGTCAGTGCCTGATGCCCTCCCATGGCTTGGAGGCAAGTGTTTTCATAACTCAGGAGGGATGATGCATGTCTTAAAATACACAGAGTGATAAACTGCCCCAAACCAATCACTGCAATTGTGTACAATTGAAGAAAAGCTGAAAGGGGATGTAGGCAGTACATTACCAAATGAAACTGCAATAAAAAATGGAATAATTTATTTTCAGAAAGTACATTGATGATTTTATTTCTCTAAACTGGAGAGTTACATAATGCAGTATAAGGTAGCCATTTAGTGTACATGCTTGGGTTTGAAAATGGGCATTTCTTCATACTGGAAGCATCAGTACTGAAATAAAACCCAATGGAAAGATCATCTAGTGTTGCATTTTTATTACTAATTTGAATCTGTCAGAAAAATGTTGATATTTACAGAATAATAGAAAAGTTCAAGGCTGTAGGAAATGGCATAATTATTCCCAAAATTCAGACTAAAAGTAGGAATAAAGGAGTGTCTTCAATCTTTTTCCATCTTTCCATCTAATTTTTGGTAAGGAAATAGTATTTAATTCATGGATGCAGGTATTATGACAGGTTTTACATTAATGAAAATATTGCATCATAAACTGTCAACCTGAAAATCTGAAATGTGCCATGTTTCCCATCACAGTCTAGATAACACTGAAGTAATATAGCTGGAAAAAATAATGTAAAGATATGAGTAATGATTTCCCTTGTGTGCAGAAAGGAGAATTTCTACATTGAGTTAAATAAAATAATTTCACATAGTAAATATCTGTCAGAGTTTTCTTGTTAACATGTCTGGAGTCAGCTTTTCATCCATGTTTATTTATGTCTAAAATATTTATGTAGTCCCCAAACTAAACACGAGAAACCCTATAACACTTTGGAGAGAATTTTGGAGTATATATGCGTGTGTATTTATATTAATCCCTGAACTTTATATTTATGAGAAGAGGACACTATTCTCTGGATAGGAAAATGCAAACCTGGCATAAGATTTCACCAGTTCATAGGCCGTTTTTTGTTTATTGGAACATACAGGCATTTTGTCAGACTACATGTGGGTATGTGCATCCTTAACTTGGGTATCCACAGTTGCTTCTGGTCCACTCATTCTGGTTGAAATATGTATCAGGTTTTGTCGTTTCCTCCTCAAGCAGAAATAAGTAGTAATTCCAGCTCCAACTGCAGAAAGAGCTAGAAGAACAGCCAGCCAAATGATGCCAGCAGAAAGTACTTTCTCCATTTTCCCTTCTGTAAGTGGATGAAATGGAATCAATACCTTTGATCTTAAGAGATTTCAGAATCTAGTGATAAATGGGATTTCTTTAACCAGGAATCAGACAAGTGCAATACGTGTGTACATTTTCAGTTCAACAAGTAGTTTTGTTGTGGCATTTTTTACTAGCAAAACCAAAGAAAATAGAATTAAATACAGTCAGAACCCTGTTTACATCAAAATAATCTCTACTTTCTATATCAAGATACAGATGATGTTTATAGACTTTTTATTTTTAAATACCCTCAAGATTAATTCCTATAAACTATGTAATTATATTCTTGTTGTATTTGAGCATTTCCTTATAATTGTACTTAGAGGAAGTATGCTTACCTGTATTTTCTGTTGACATCGCTGTGTTTTCAGGAGCTTTTGGAAAGAAAAGAATATGTTTATACTGAAAGCTTTAAAAAAAAAAAAAAAAAAAAACCCAGACATTTTAAACTTCCTAAGTCAAGATGCCCTTACAGTTCCCCCCCTTAATCTACTTGCTGGTGATGGTTGCTCTCCCAGAGAGGTGGAGCTAAGCATACCAAAAGATTCTAAACTCCTCAGAAGAGATACCAAACAAAACGTAAAACTAAAATCAGATTTCTGTTACTTTCAAAACTGTTTAAAAATATGTTCATTTCTGAGAAACTGCCCACAAGATCCTCAGTCATTTTAAGGTGTTTTCAGAAGCAGGGAAAATTTCCTGGGTGGAGGTCTTGAGTGTTAGAGAGGTATCATAAGCATTTTACTTGAGCTGAAAAAGATCTATCTTTTCAGAGACAACCATACTGTGTGGATGTGGTTCCTATGGCAATTGCACTTCCTATACTTAGCAGGTAGGGGAAAGGTGAACAGAAATAAGAAGTTTAACAGAACAAAATGTTCATATTCTGGACCACTTTTATTTAATTTCAGTTGGTAATAGAACTAATGCATCTTCCTGCAGATGATAATTTTGCTATCAGCAGAGTACCAGCATTTTATTAAACATGATTCTATCATAGTGTAGGTAGAGAGTGCCACAAGAATATGTATGTTATGGCATTGGTCTAATCCATCAGCTCAGAAAACAGTAATGAAAGGAATCACCAATTCCAGCATTTCTACAAAGCAGAATTTTCACTGCATTCATCAGAACAAGATATTTTTTATTTTTAATTTAGAATATATTCAGCTGAAATTAAACAAAAAAGTTGGTTTTGACCTTAGATTGTATGCTAGTTGAAGGAAAATTCCACTGAAAAATGGCTTTTTATTAAAAAGAAGTGGTCTTTGACCACCCTTTGCTAAAACATAGGGGTCTGAAGTATTCATGATGGCTGCATGGGCATGATGGTAATTTGACAGGACTTATGGGAGGTGCAGCCTTTTGAGGAGGCAGTCAGAAGCCATGTAGGGCTCCTCAGTATTTAAGCAGCTGAGTCCCAATAGTTGGGACTATTCGGTTTGCACCCAAACCTATGAAATTTTACATTTTTATGTTATACAATGAAAATACATTATCAGTCATTATTAACATTAATATGTTAGAAATAGTACTTACTTTTTGATTTTTTACAGACATATCCTTTTTTGAAAGAACAGACATTGGTGTTCCAGTAGCCAGACAATGCACATACTTCTCCACAGTCTTTATGCCTTTTGTTTGAAGGTTCTCCCATTTGCCAGTTGACAAAATCCATTGCAGATTTGTCTGTCCATACCCACTGTCCTAATATTTAAAATGAGCATATATGGGTAAACTACAAGGGTTTAGATAGCTAGAATAAATTGTAATGGAGAAACCAAAAAGTTATAATACAAGTAGTTCAGTGTTTCAGTTGCATTTCTAAGCATATGTAAGCATGCTTTGAAATCAACTTTATATATATTTATATATGTGTACTTTCAACTATACAAAGTTGCTTCACTTTTAGTAGCACCATTTTGTATGATATGATAATTTATGATTAAACATTGAAGATATTACCTTTGTCATTTTTCTTTAGACCTATCCAAAAGTTTGGTGATTTTCCATAGAGTATCTTAATGGTGTCTGACAGAAAGTTTGCTTCGGTATAGTCTCCTACTGATACCAAATTAGCAGCTGAAAAAAAATATTAATCAACACATCACAATGTCTCATTTTCTTACAGCTTAAGTCAATAAACACATAAAAATATATTAAAAAAATATAGAGAGACACTGCTTCTTGAATGTAATATTCACTAGTCTCTTTATGGTTATTATATCACTACATTGTATTTTGAGCATGACTGTGAGCTTTAGACATGCAAGTCAGCACAAAGACACGGATTTTTGTTTAGCCTATGGTATCTGAGTGCAGAAAAATTGCACTCCTGCAACACTTTTTGGACAGGTCCCACCATACCCCAGAATATGATGCAAGTAGGCTGAAAGTGGTATATATGATGTAGTTGGCAGCACTACAGCTGTCACTTACCAAGTGGCTGGGTAGCACTTTTGGCAGCGCCTGATGCTATGTACTGCAAGGGTAGATAGGATGTGTAAGCAGCTAGAGATTGCAGTCCAGAAGATGAGCAGAAGTTGATTTATAATTGCCATATGCTCTGGCACAAAGCTATGTTGAAGTCATAGGAAATGACCACCTTCCTGGCCTGGCCAGTGGGTAACGTAGGCAAAAGTGTAGGAATCTAGAACGTGGACTGTATCCAAATGTGATCTTTCATTCTGGTTATTACTGTAATGTTTACTTTTTCTAGTAATTATGTGATTTATCTTTCTAGAAAACCATTTCAGCATTCTGTTGTTGCACAGCTTTTGCACAGTAAAACAGCTTTGGAGGGATACTACTTCTGTTTGCTCGGTTAGAGATAGATCTGTGTTTTCATACATAGGAGGAAGTGCTGCAAGAAATCCTCATGATTAAAAGACTATCACTCAGACATTTAGCTCTAATGTATGGGATGTTGCCTGTTATTCACACTGAAGTGTGTGCTGCATCCCAGCAGTTCTCAGTGAACAGTGAGGAGAAATCAGAAATGTGAAGTAAGTGTATTTTCCTCTTCCCTGACCCACATACAGCTCTTCTCTCCAGACTGCGCAGCAGTGGGAGCTGTTCCAGAGCAGGGGACACGTGACTGGGTGTGTTTTAATGGTGCATGAAAGCTAAATGACTTCTCCATCTCTTTTGTTGTCCATCCAGTGAGATACAATTAATAAACTGTGCCCTTGAACTAGAGACAACTTTTCTGTGAGTCTGTGTCTCCTGGTTTACACGGTGTGTGGACTCCCTCTTGTTTAGGGAAGGTACCTTAAAAGTGTTTATCTTCCTGCCCAATTACTGATTTACATAAAATTAGTAGGAATTTCATGGGTTTAAGACATTCATCATTTGAGATATCAAATGCCTGTGTCTCTGATATAATTTAGTTTTATTGTGAAAAAGCATGCTCAGAAAAGGGAGCTAAAAATCATTGTTTGAAGTTTTAAAGTAATTTAAGGTGTGCTTAGCATATAATGTAATTTTTAATGTGTTTATTTACACCTTCAATCTTCCTAAAACAAAACACTCACCTAGTCGAGCACATTCCTGATGAGCTTGAGACCAGCTTCTTTTCCTGGAGGCCTCAAAGTAATAGCAGTGACCATGGAAAGGTATCCAAGATTTGTGTCCTCTTGATTCAGGGCATTTTCCAGGAAGTTGTGGGGGCTCAGTAGGGGCCATTGCTGATAAGAGATCAGATAGTTAGAATCCACTGATTTTATAAAATTTGCTTATACCATTATACTAGTAAGACAAATCTAAACAGACTATATGAGGCTCATCATCACAGATGAAATGAAGCCTGATGACGCCAAGCTGTGTGGTACAGTCGACATGCTGGACAGAGGGACCTTGACAGGCTTGAGAGGTGATACTGTGTGAACCTTATAAAATTCAACAGGGTCAAATGCAACATCTTGCACCTGGGTTGACAAGCACAAATACAGGCTGGGCAATGAGTGGATTAAGAGCAGCCCTTCAGAGAAGGACTTGGGGATGTTGGTGGATGAAAAACTGAGTATGAGCCAGGAATGTGTGCTCACAGCCCAGAAAGCCAGTTGCATCCTGGGCTGTATCAAAAGAAGCATGGCCAGCAGGTCAAGGGAGGTGATTCTGCCTCTCTGCTCTGATCTTGTGAGACCCCACCCGGAGTACTGTGTTAATCTCTGGGGCCCCCAACATATGAAGGATGTGGACCTGCTTGAGCATGTCCAGAGGGGGACCATGACGATGACCATGGAGCTGGAGCACCTGCCCTGTGAGGGCAGGCTGAGGGAGTTGGGGTTGTTCAGCTGGGAGAAGAGAAAGCTCTGAGGAGAGCTTATAGCCATCTTGTAGTACTTAAAGGGAGCCTACAGTAAAGATGGAGAGGGACTCTTTGTCAAGGAGGGTACTGATAGGACAGGGGGAACTGTTTCAAACTGAAAGACAGTAGATTTAGATTAGATGTTAGGAGAAAATTCTTTACTGCAAGGGTGGTGAGACACTGAAACAGGTTGATCAGAGATGCTGTGGATGCCTCCTCCCTGGAAGTGTTCAAGGCCAGGTTGGATGGGACTTTGAGCAACCTGATCTAGTGGAAGATGTCCCTGCCCATGGCAGGGGGGTTGGAACTAGATGATTTTTAAGGTCCCTTCCAACCCAAACCATTCTATGATTCTATGTTCTAAAAAGAGTTGGAAAATGGCTTTGATTTTGTGTTTGAGAACATATTTTGCTTCATATTTACTTAGGGTGATTAGGAAGATACACTAATCTATAAGAAGTATAAATTCTGTCTAATGATGACTTTTGTAATTAGCCAATAACATATCCTGCTGGTTTTCTGGCATAAATATCTGTCTAATTAGTTAAAACTTCTATTTTTAAAAAATCTTCTGACACGTCAGCCTTATTTTTTAACAGGATCAAAACCTTACAGCAGAAACTGTGATGGTGAATGAAAGTGTTGATATAACTAAACACAGAATGCAGGATTCTTTATTAAGCTGAATCTTGAATACATTCCAAAGTGATTGATGTAATAGAAGGATTTTGGATGAGTAGATAAATGCAGATGGAATGAAAATTAAATGTTCTGCCAAATTACATTTTCTTCCTGTGAATCTTCAACAGTCTATTTCTTTCCCTATTAAGGAACATTCAGCTCTCAAATTAGATTTCCAGAATATTAAAGTGGGAAGAGACATTACATATCAAAGCTGTGGATTTTTGTGAAATTACAACATCTTAAGATTTAATTTGGCATGCTGTTTTAAATTTTCTAGTGATTCAAGTTCTTCCATAATGTTGGTAAAAACAAGAATATAGCTAAATTGTGGAATCATGTTTATGCTTATTTCCATAGAAATTGTAGAAGTCTATGCTTGGAAGGCTCCTCAAGGGGTTATTGACTTCATCCTATATTGATATATATTTATATAATTTCTAACAGATGTTTATCCTGTTTATTCTTAGCAACCTGTAGTGATGGAGATTCCCTGACCTGTCCAAAGTATTTATTAAAGGCTTCTGTACTGATAAAATCACATTTTTCATTGACGTGTTTAAGTCTCTTACTCCTTTCCAACTCATATCAGACATAAGGAAGAATTTAATTCTGTTCCTTAGGGCTTAGCACTGGAACAGGCTGCTCAGAGAGGTCGTGGAGACTTCTCTGGAGATATTTAAAACCTGCCTGGACGCATTCCTGTGTGACCTGCTCTAGGTGGTCCTGCTCTAGCAGGTCCTGCTTTAGCAAGAGGGTTGGACTAGATGATCTTTAGAGGTCCCTTCCAACTCCTAACGTTCTGTGATTCTGTGATTAGGACTTGGTTTTAATATTTAAATTTGACACTCTGTTTTCTCTTAGTCTTTTCTCCAACTCCAATTACAATCTTTCCTTTTCATTCTTGTTTCCTGGTCATCTGAAAATCCTTGCTGACTGAGAGTCTTCTCAAACTTTGGTGCTCCAAACTGGATACATAATTCGTCTGATGCCTAATCAAAACAGATCTCATAGCAAGTGAATGAGTTTTCCCATGAGAATGGAGAGTTAGGAAATTAATTAGAATTCAATCATTTGCCTCTTATACTTTTGGTAATTATTATGAATTGATTACTCCTGGGAATAATTTCTGTCGATATTTAGAGCTACTTAATTAGCTACTCATGTCTTCCTGTATACTAGTGAGTAAAACAAGTATTTTTCCAGTGCCTTATTATATTTAGCAAAGTTGGTAAATCTACACACCCTCTAGTTAAAACACTTATATTCATTTGCTTACCATCTGATTTTTTACAGACTGAAAAGAGTTTTTCCTTGCAAGAAGCTGTCTTCCAGGTGCCATCAGTGTCTAGGTAGACACATGCTAATGTCCATTTTGGTTCCCCACTGGACCACTTGCTGTAAACTAATCTCCATCTGTCAATCCATTGATACTTGCCATTGGTCTGGAAGCAAAATCTCTATGGTAATTTCAAAGTTGCTGAGAGTGACATAGCTACTATACAGGATCGTCAAGGAGACTCTTACATTACCAGCTTGGATCATATGCTTACTTATTCCCCCTTTTTGTGCTTGTAAATGCTAGCTGCAACAAAATGTACAGTGTCTGCTCTCCACAAATGTGAACGCAGAATATTTTTTTTTCCCTCCAAAAAGTATCTAAATGTAATTCAGAGCATTTTTCAATCATTGGGAAGTGGAAGGGAAAAAAGAAAGGGGGTGTGAGAGAAGGAAGGCATGAGACTGGCAAGTCAGTAAGGTATCACAGTATCACAGGGTGTCAGAGAAAGGTATTATGGTGGTATGACCACCCAAAGGTCTGCATGGCAAATGGGAATGTGGGTGGGAGTATTCTTAATACTGATTGCCATAGCTTTTGTTGTAATCGTGACTGTGATTCATGGGGAAGAATGTAACGTGTCAAAACACACCTACCATCCAAATGTTTGCCCTCCCCTGTCATACAACTGATGTAGACTTCTCACAAACAGAAAGGATTTTTTTTCTTTCCATAATATTCTAACTTCTTAATGGGAAAAATTACACCAACTACATTTTCAAATAAAAAATATATCCATTGGTCAATATGTAACATACCATATAGCCTCCAGATTCTTTAACTAATTTCTACGCCTGTTTTTGTCCGCAACAGTATTTTACTACCATGATTAAGATAATCCAGTGGACTGCAAGCATAAATACACACATAAAACCCATTTATTTGCAGATCTCAGATATGTGACTTGAGATACCATGTCACTGATCACTGAGATACATGAACACATGGCAGGATGCATGCTTTTCCTGGGATACCTTTTTGATTAAAATAAACTAAAAATATGGGAGATTTTACAATTTATATTCAAGACCCTTTAAATGAAGACTCTTTAAATGACTCCAAACAACACACAATATTGTTATATACTGGTTTGCCTGAGCATTTCCTTGTGCTAAAGCATTTAAGAATTCTTAGTTCATTAAAATCTCCACTATATGCATGTTATTTGAAGAACTCTAGCATAAACAGATAATGTAATGATGTAACGTACTGTTTTCAGCACTACACTGGCAGAAATTCTTCTAGGTTATAAGCTGAGAGTGCAAAGTAAGACTGGGTTCAGTGTCAGCTTGACTATGTAATGTATGTGTTCTTACCGCATTGCTGTTAAGACCAATCCATAGAGGCTCTTCATATTCCTGTGCAATTAAGAACAACAGTGCCTGGCTATATGGGTCTAAAATGCTGGCAAGTTCTGAGGCATTACTATTGCAGTTTTTCTGTGCTTCCTCCCAATTCATTTTGGAACGACTGACATAATAGCTAATGCCACCAGAATGGTCAAAAGCAAAGTCCAGGTCTCTTGCTGATGACTTAAAGAGGTGAGGGTCTGTAGGAATACAAAAAAAAAAACAAAACCAAACAACAAAAGACCTCAAGAACAGTTAAATCTGGAGGCCACATATTTGCCTTGAGTAACTGAATAGCATCTTCATTATTTACAAACCTAGTAGAAAATTGCTAATGGAATGGAACACCTTCTCATTACTTGTTTATAAATAACAGATAACTTCAAACAACAGTAGACTTTCTGGATGAAAGAAATACATTTTCAGTCTCTGAGAATTTTGAATTGATAAATTCACAGTATCTTATGCTGCGGAGGTAAATTCACCCCATCAGTCAAAAGTAACACATCTACCCTGCAGGTTTTCAAAATGCCATTTGCAGCTGAGCAAGTTTGTGACCATCAAGTTTATCTGGAGAAACATAAAACTTACCAGTTATGATAATCTACAGATCATTATGTATTTTAAAATCCACATAAGTGGATTTTAGTTATTCCATTACACTTCTTAAAATAAAATAATTTTGCTTTTCTAAATTCTGGTATTTTATTTATCATTCCCTTCTCCAAAACTTTGCTCAGTAGCACTGGGATGCAAGATTGGCACTTAGGTTTCACTGATGCTTTACCTAAAAAAAACCCCAAAACAGGTAACTGATCTAAAGCATATTAAACAAGAAAAGTGATTTTAATCCTTGTGCTATAGATGTTAAGATTAGCAATACAGAACCCACCACTGTTCTTCTGGCATATATATCCTCTGGACTTATAACACTCTTCATTGTTCCATTTTCCTGTGTCATCAGCATGACCTCTTTTCAGAGAAACACAATCAAACTGTTGGAGTAAGGAAAAGAATATAATTACATTGATACTAGAAGTTATAAAATAAAGTACTATAACCCTGTGGATAGTTTCACTGGTTTTTCTGTGAATTCTGATCTTGTAGGGTTTGTGTTACAACCCTAGAAGCACCTTCCTTTTATCCTTTTCTAGCCTTTGTGGCCTCCACTGTCATGGCCAGCTCCATCTTGGTATTGTCCTGTAAATCTTTGTAATCTTCAGCTCAGCCTGCTTGTTCGTTTAGCTGTTTTCAAGGACACAAACCTGAAAGGCAGTACTATTTTCAAGAACTTTGTCACACCTTCTCTCTTGACTAATAAACAACTATCAGTAAGTTTTTTGAGGAAGAAATGAAATAAAAATACATAGAGGTCATGCTTTCCTTAAATAGTGATTATTCTTTACAGAATCATTTAAATTATGGTCCTTGATAGAGTTATTGTCAGCTCTAGTTCTTAGAATTTCGCTTTCAACTGCACCAGATCAGGTGCTGAGTGCTTAACAAGCTGAAACTCATGTTTATATAACCTTCAACAGCCTCCTAAATTGCTGTGCCGAAATTTTAGGAACATCATGACTGTAGTTTCTTAAGCTTGTGTAACTTTTTGATATTATTTCATGTCTTTGAAAAGGATCCTCCGAAGGAGATAGCTGTTAGTATCTTGAAGGTTGAGGAGAAAAGTAGCATGTACCTTTGCATGGGTTTTTTGTGGGGTTTTTTTCCCCACTTGGTATTTTCCAGGAGTGTTATTATTGCTGTAATAGAGTAGAGCTATGTATTGTGCTATATCCTGTATGTCTTCCTGCATGTCTTGGCCAATGGCTAGATGGGCAAGAACAGAATGAATTGGTTCAAGTCCAGATTAAGCTCTAGTATAGAGGTATGAGTTCTTTAGAGATATGGATACCAAAATGAAGGGAGGATGGACAGTGTGTGGAATGATATAACGTGAAGGGCAAGTTCTGAAAGCAAGATAAGGAAATATCAGTTGATATCTATTGGGCCTTAGCAATTCAACTGCAATTTTAAATGGGGAAGAGGTAGAAAAAAATTACTCTTTCCTCTTGCACCCTCTCCTCCTTCCTTTTTATACATGAGTAAATTTATCAATGTAAATATTTCCAGTGTGTGTTAATTTCCAAAATTCTGATATTGCATTTATATTGTCTGCAAATTTAACAGCAAATTACTATGAAAAAGCAAACATTTAAATCTATCCAGCCTTTATTCAGTCTGTCCATTGATGCAGTTTTCACAAATTCTTGGACAAAAATGCAGCAATGCCATTTTGTGCTCTGAGACACCTAAAATACTCAAACATTGAAACTTTTTATTGCCAATCCCAGTCTAAAAATAGATTAGCAACTTGGGGAGAAGGCTGAGGCAATGTCTGTAACAAAGTGAGCTGTTCACTTGAAGTGATACTGTTCCTCAGATTTAACTTGAAGTTAAATGGTAAGTGGTATTTACCTGTTGCAGATTGTGGCCATCTTCTGGATGTAGACTGGAAAACAAAATGGGTTCTACAAGTTTTGGGGAATCTGGAGCCCAGTTTGTGTAGGAGACAGCACTTCCATCAGTCCAAACAAAGTTGAGTTCACTGAGTAGATCATTCAAGCCTATCCAAGGATCATTTGAAACATCCTTCAGATGGTAAGTGAGAAAAGCTAGGAAAAAAACACAAAACAACAAAACAAAGCAATAGAAAAGAAGATGAACATCAGTCAAGATGTCAGGTCATAAATCCTTAACTATTTTGTTCATTAAAGTCTTGTAAATATTTTTTAATTATCATTTGATCAGAAATTTACTGAATTTTATTATTTCAGGTTTATGCCAAGACCTTGACTGTGAAAAGTCTCAAAGAATAAAAGTATTTGGAACTCCGAGGAGAGATTGGAAAGAAGAAAGATAAAAAAACCTCTGCCTGACCACCACATTCACTTCAACACTCAGGATGAGTTGACTGGGTAATGGAAATGTGTAGCTGTATACAGCTGCAAATGGAAGCCTCAGAATATACACAAGGGGAAAATTTCCTCTAACATTCTACTGCTGAATTAAGTTGCAGAATTTAGGCAGTCATTTCAGAGAGCTATAGTAATATATCCCTTTCTATTTCTGATAGAAACAGACCATGGATTCCTTTTCTTTCTCTGTGTCTAAACCTATGAATGGCAGGTCTGGATTTGCTACTTCATGCTAATTCATATCCTATAAATAATGTAAAGCAGTTTGCATGGCACAGGAAGAAGCAACCCTCAGCATCACTAGCATGACCTAGACAGATGGTTCCAGTTTTTCCAAAATCGTTTCATACCATGGCCATATAACCCATGTTGAGTATACGTACTATAAAATACATATATTTACATAGTGTCTCTTTTTGCTATCTTCTTCTATGCAGGAAATGACAACTGTATATGGAATAAATGATAACTATAACCTAAAGGGCTGTTGCACTATACCTTGTACATGTTCATTATGGATGCTCGCCAGGTTTCCTCCGAGGCTCGTGCAAATTCTTCTTGCAGTATGCCAGTATTCATAGGAAGAGCCAAAAAATTTGTAACACTAGGGAAGAATTCGTATGGAATTTTGGTGAGTGACAGTAAAAGGAATATACGTATGAATTACACTAGAGTAAGTAGAAATTAGCCTCAGACCCACAAAATAATTTTCCAAGTGTAACAGAAATCAAGTCAAAAAAATTCACAAATTCTAAGTTTACTCTGTGTATTTCTGTGAGGGACCAAGAAAGTCACAACAAAACTCAAACCAACCATTTATAAACCACACTAAGAGTCTGAGGAGAATCGGGAATCTTATGTTAACTAACTCAGAGATTTTGAGAAGCCATATTCCATCAGTAGTAAAAGACAAAGAAGTGCTGACTCTATAAGAAAAGTCCAGCCCAGAGTTTCATGTGGAATTATCTAAACTTTGCAAAAAAATGTTTTTGACCTAAAGCCCAGGGTCAGTGTGCTCCCAGGTGTGTATTCAGCCTTTTTCATTTTACAGCTCTTTAATGGAAGTGTATAACCCATGATTTCTTAAAAAGTTCATAATCATCGCGTTACCAATACACATTCACCCTGAAATCGTTCACAGCTCACCCTCTGCTCTGTGGCACATCAGTAGCACTGTCAGAGAATTGTCTTAAATAGTTTGTAGAAAATAATGACTCTGATGACTGTAACAAAAATGCAAAAAACCTGTACTGGCATAAACTCCACTGGTGAAAGTATCCATGGGTGCTTTCATAACAACATGGTATATATTGGAAAATAAAAACCTCAATAAGTACAAGTTTGGCGCTTTTTGGAAGAAGCAAGCGTTACTTTGAAGCCTGTTTGGTTTAATTTGGCCTTATTTCTGCTTTGTTCCAGCTCAAATGACTGATTTTACACTGTAGTTCGTTCTTTCAGTTGAATTAAGTTAATTTTTTTTAGAAGTATATGCAATATAGCAGTTTTTCCAATGTATCTCAGACAACCACTTCTCAGGAAAACAATTCTATAAGGGGTAGACTTGGTAGTGTTAGGTTGATGATTGGACTAGATGATTGTACAGGTCTTTTCCAATCCAGACATTTCTATGATTCTATAATTAAAAAATCTGTAAACCCACCATTTTGCAAGAATTAGGCAACTGGTAATTTTTTAATGCAATTTTGGATAATCATTGTCAAAAGATATCTGAGAGATAAAAGGTCTTTTGTATATCTTTAAGTACCTTCCCAAGGACTAATATCATTGTGCTTGGATGTTATCGTACCTGATTTCTAAATAAAAGCCAGTCTTCAGGACATCCTCCAGGAGGTGAAGGTACTGCTGAAGGAAGCATTGTGTTTATAAAACTTCTGTGTCTCTCACAGATATAGCCATTTGAAAAACCACAGCTGACATCATTCCACAGGCCTGAAATAAATTTAAATATAAGATAAGGGATAAGATTGAAATTTGTGAGGAAGTGAACTGGCTTCTGTGCTTCTACATTCCAAAGCAATCTGCCTGGGAATGAGAGATAATGTGTTTCAGCTCAATTCTATCTCCTATCATCACTGCTTACAGGAGGACGTTGGTCCTGCTGTGTCTGTGGGAGTAGTGGCCATTCAGGACAGCTCATATGGCATCTCCATGACTTCTGAGAAAAAAACTACCTGAACAGCTTTGTTGCACTGAATTATGCAAGTATAAAGTAAAACTTTATCAGCGAAAACACTATAAAATGTGAAACTCCATGTGTTCTCTTACTTTGCTAACTATTTGCTAATTATTTTTTGAAAGACAAATTTGCTGTTGATTTGAACAGAACATATTGTTTGTGCTGCTGAAAAATTGTCCCTTTATTCTCCGCTAAAAAAAATTTCTTATATTCCACTTATATGTCCAATATTGCCACTGAAAAAACATCAGATATAATGACTATTATGCATATTTCCCCAAACTGCTGAGAAAGAATGGATTAAATTGGCAAGATATTTTTAACAAGGGGGAAGAGCAGTACCCATAAAAATACTTTTTTAAAAAAGTTGTGTAACTCACCGTCCTTTTTATTTAAGACCACACAATTTTCTTGAGCCTGTGCAAAGTTGGGCTCACCCTGTGCCCAAGCTGCATAGTGGACTGGGCTTCCATCCATCCAGCTGAAAAAAAACAAAACAACAAAAAAACCAGTAGTATTGCTTAGACAATGTTCACATAACCATTCAGAAAAATCTACCTTAACATGCTAAAAATATATATAAACTAATACAGCTGAGTCTGTAAAGTGAGCTTCCATTAGAATTAAAAGCCCTTAGGTAATGAAATCCCTGCGCAGTCAAGTCAAAGAACAAAAAAATCTTTAGTTTTAACAGACATTAGCTATGTATTCATAGCATGTATATTCCCTATAAAAATGTCATTCAAAACAGTGATTTTACAATATGGGTAAATCAAGGGAGAGCACACATTTCAGCATGCAATATAACTTTCTGAATCCATGTTTAACTCCCTTGCAGTAGTCATTCCAGAAGGAGCTGTGACAGTACAAAACTTCAACAACTGCTTTTTATGAATCTTCATGTAGCTTGTTTACCTACCTAAACTGTCGATCAGCGTTCTGAATTAATCCTATGAGATATGACTCCAATTTGCCATTTTTTAAGATCTAAACACAAAAAAATGTAATTTTAGTTAGTGCTTTATAATATTTAGTATTTAATATGAAAAAGTGTAAATTCTGTGCTATGGAAGCAAATAGATGAATACAGGTTGTATAAATGATCATGTGTAGTCACCAGAGAGGACCCCTGTTGAAGTAAATACCATACAACATATACTTTTGCATTATTATCTTTATTGCTGCTTTCCCAGTTTTGGTTGCATTATTGGTATGAGCAAAGCTTTCAGATTTGTGTTCTCAATTTTAAAAAAAGCCATTGAAGATGTGACAAAAAAAAATGAGTATAAAATTTTTTTGGTACTTTCCCATTCTTAAGCAGCCATGTAATTCCTGTGTCTCAAGCTGTCTGTCCTGTCCTCCTTTCATATCCTTTTCCACATAATAAAAGCAAGCATCTAATAGTGTGAAACAGAAAGGAGGTTGTGTGGCCACTTTGGTATTAGTAAACCAAACAGGATAATGGCAGAGGTTGTTTGAGGCAACACCAGTGCTCAGAACCACCTCAGGCAATGTGTAGGCACTGCCCTTGAAATACATTGTTTTGATATATGTTGCAGGAAAAATAATTAAAGAAAGTGCTATTTCATCAGTCCTTCACCTGGACCAGGCTGAAAATGTCTTTGAAAAGTTGTTCTGTTCAGCAAAATGATGGGGTATGTGAGCATCAGAGCTACACTGGCAGTAGCCCCACATCTACACATAACACTGTGTTCTAGAACATATTCAGATGAAAGGTAACCACCCATTCAAAAGGACAGTTCTGTCAGTACACACCTAATCTGCCTGTTCATTGCTCCTTATATATAACTGATCATGGACAGAATTCTATTTAAATTAGAATATAAAAGAATATACCCACCCTAGCAAATGGTCAATTCTTTTGCATTTATTTCCCTAAAGAGAAGCTCTATTCTGTAGAATAAATATTTTTACAATGAACATTTAAATTTACTGCTAATAAAATATAGTAATATTATGCATCAAGCACATTCTCCTGTCCTTCACAGTTACATGCAGCTGGGTATATAGAACATATATTGTATAATTTAGCCAAATTTCCTCTTACGTATTTCCACAAAAATTTTCTTTCAGTGTTATTTCCAATAGTAGCAAGATCTCCGTGATTGTTTTTGCAGAATGTTCTGGCTTTCTCCATAGAGGCCTTTTCTGTGCTGAAAAAATATTGTTTGTTTCCTTTTATAATCCAGCCATCTTCCGTGACTTCATATGCTGAAACACAGAAGAGAAATCTCTGTATTTGTCACAGTTCTTACAAAAATCTGGTGCTGTTACATGATATCACATTTTAGCTAAGAAAATAAATGGAAGCTTACTGGCAGAAGGGCCAAAAGGTTCTGGTTTCAAGGGTGTCCCTGTAGCAAAATGAGAAAAAAATGAGGATGTAAAATATTTCCTAAATGGTGAGCCAGTATAAATGTTCAATTGGTGGAAATTAGCTTAATCTCTATCAGTTTTTCATATTTTACATATTCAACAGAGAATATATTTATATGGTATCTTCAGTGCAGTGAGAATAAAATGGATGTTTGGGGAATAACAGATGCATTACAGGCCTACATCTCTGTCTTGGTAGATTTTTGCTAAGTGCATCTTGTGCATCCTGAATGTTGCCTAAATTAGCTGACTGAAGTTAGCCTGAATGAATATTTGTTTCTGAAAGAAAACTCACAAGTGAAAACACTTTCCTTCTATGTTGGTATACTTCACACAGTACTAAGAGATTCTTTATGGATATTGTCTTGTATTTGAACAAGATATGCAAATAATAATAAAAAAAAATTGCTTCTATTTATTTTAAATTAGTATTCATTTGTTTGTGAAACTTTTTTCTGTGAAACTACTTTGTGAAGAATCACATTTGATTGAAAATACATAAGCTTTTAAGAAATAATTTTTGAAAAATTGCCACATCACGGAGTGGGATATTTGAGCAATGTTTCTCTAAATCTGCAAGGCCAAGAGCTATAAAAATGTAAAAGAAGCATCACCTTTATAATTTTTTTTCCACGGGAATTCATCATAATGTTCATGTTGCTGTATGGGTAATTACATTAAATGAAGTGTGTTACACACATGCTTTGGTAAAAAAAGAAAAGTCATGTCACTTTTTAAAAATAATCTCTTCTATGATTGGTTAAAAGATTTAAAAAAAAAATGGTCTGTTCTGGAAATACAAAGTCGTATGACTTTGCATCTTTCAGTATGACTTTATGCATTGCTGACTAATGATGGTAATTTCTTCAGGCTATAATTTCTGCCATTCATACACTAAGAATAATTAAGAGTATACAATCACTACTGACATTTTTACTCATGATTTTTAGTTGTGCTGATATTTCAGGTAAGGACTTACAAAGGAAAGGTATCTTCACAACATCTCTTTCAGATACATGTCTGTGACTATTACTTTTAGGTATGAGAAGCTGAGACAATGTGCCTTGGTTAGAATGAGATTATTTTCAATAATTCCCCAGCATAGGAATTATCTCATTTAGAAAAGTATCACTTTAGACATTAACCCTTGCTGCTTTTGTCATTAACAGTTGAAACATTGTATTCTGGAACTATTGGCATGTCTTGACCATTTTTTTCTTACGCAAAATTCCTTTGAAAGCAACCAAATTTTCTAGTCTATGTAACTTTAAGAATTTCCTGGTTTGGTAGAATGGAATTCAACTTAACTTTCTTCCTAATGTGAGTTTAGAGTAAGAAGTAACTTACCTCTCTTTATTTCACAAATCCAGCTATGACTGTATTCACAGTGCATCTCAGTCCATGACATGGAAGGGTCTTCACTGATTGCTCCACAAAATTCAAATGCAGTATTGTAAAAATAACCATTTTTCTTATAATTCACCTACAGAGAAACACAGCTTTGTTTTTATTCTTATCATACAGAGAAAAAAAAGTTGTACTCTGGAAGAAAAGGAAAAAAACACCAAAGTTTCAAACCACTCCTTACTTTCCTCCTATGGCTGGGCAGCCTTCTGTGGGCTATTAAAGCTATACAGTCACTCCACACGAAAAAAAAGAAAGGCTCTGGGTTTACATAGCAGGTATCAAACTCCAGCAGTCCCATGAAAACTGGAATCAAACGAGGTTATAAATCAAAAGCAGGGGAAAGGAACATAGCAATAGATCACCAGCGACTAATAAAAATCGGGAGAGACCTTTCTTATATATTTGGCACTTAGATTTCATCTCTGTAGCTGGAACTAGTACTCAATGTTACCACTATTGTGGTGGTATAAACTCTGGATTTACTGGCCAAACTAGTATGAAGAATAATGATTTAGGGTTAGTCAATGGCAAGGTAGACATTTCTTGTAATTCTTATACAACTTTCATCCACACTAATGGAAACAGATCCAACAGCAAAAAAAATCAGAATCTGGCAAGGTCAAACACTCACCGGTGATCCATCACTCCAGGAAAGCCCACCATCAGGATCCAAAGACTGCAAACCTATCCAGAAAGGCTGAGATGATGGGGATTTTTTTCTAGAGTTTGAAAAATGCATCATTGAAAAAGAGAACATATGTGGTTTTAGCTCTGCTGAATTTTGCAAGTTCTGTGGGACAAGAACTCTCATCCTTACTGAAGACTTCAGATAGAACAGAAATTTTAAAAATAAAATGCTGTTGGTCAGCAAGCTCCTATTAGCATGTAATTGAAGTTCACACCTTAAAATTTTATACTTTGCAAATGGCTGCATTGAAAACAGAAAATAGCTTTTTGCCATTGATGTGTTTATAGAATTCTTTGAGAAATAAAATGTTCAGGTTTGCTGGAAGTCACACATTAGTTTCAAAATTGTTCAGTGAAAAAACTTAGAAATATGCCTGAAGGAGAAGCACTTTCAACCAATCTGGTTGTTGGGTTGGTTTTTTTTTTTAAAGATTTGCAGATGATGACAAATTTTAGAAATTCCCAAAATGTCTTTCAAAATTATACCCATATGAAACATTTTTTTTGGTTCTTTTTCTTGTGATTATGATGAGAAACACATACAGATTTTCAACTAATTATCTCAAGAGCAATTTAATAATATTATGATTCATTCCTTTATAATGTATTGTTACACCAAAATATAATTTATTAGATACTTTGTTTACTTACATTATTAAGTTTTCTATCACTATTTGTACTTCCTCACTTCTAATGGCAGCCAGGTCTCCTCCTATGTCTCTGCAGAAATCACGGGCTTCAAACCATGTTTTCTTTTGGTTTTCTTCTCTCACAAAGACCTGTGGATCCAGGTAGAACACTATTACAGCATGTTAAAAATAAATCGGCTGACTGCCTTGCATGAGCAAAATAGGAAAACATCCCATTACAATTTTCATATATACTATGGCTTAAAAAGTATACTGATTAGCTAACCTTGCATATCACTGACAGAGTGATAACTGCAGTGATTTCCATGAATAGCGGTGTAAAAGCTAATTACATTTGTGCAATAACATGCCATTCTCTGAAGTTTAGACACCCTATTTATTTGGTGCTCTGCTGTATCATGAGTAGGATTATTGGAGAAAAATAATGCTTACTCTGAAGCATGAATTAGTGATATTGCTTGTATCCCAACCCAAGGGACATTTGGAATCAGAAGTGGTTTCAGGAGCAAGAGGAAGAGTGATTTTTTCAGCTACTTTTTTGCAGAGAAATTTTGCCTTTATTTCACAGTTCTGCACATCCCATAGTCCAGCTGCATTTCCAGTCCTTAGGGCAACACAACCAGCTTCATTTCCTTTGTGAGATATAAAAGAAAATTGAAATGTGTTTTAAACTGGTTCCCCTGACATTTTTACAGCTCATGTGATTCATTTACAAAAGACCAAAGTACTAAATGTAGTGTCCGCTCAAAGGAGGAGTTTTGTAAAAGGAGTAAACCAGCAAACAGAGTCTGTCATCATCTTCCCTCCCCTTTGAAAAGCTTTACAAGTGCATGAACAGCTCCTTGTCTGCCTCTTTCCTATGCCACTCATTGCAGAGATTTGGCAGCGTGTTACCCATGCTGGAAGAGATTTCATCCTTTCCACTCAGTTTGATTTTGCTCTTGTAAGCACTGAGGAGCCAGAAAAGAAATTCTTTCATGGCATCATACAAAATCATAAATCACAGAATCATTTAGGTTAGAAAATACCTTTACAAATATCGAGTCCAACTGGTACCCTTACACTGCCAAGTCTGCCACTAAACCAAAACCAAACACAGTATTTGATGTGTGGTCTCACCAGTGCCAAGTACGTGTATCAAAGATACTTGTATGTCAAAGACAGAATGTTTATATGTGTCATCACGGATTTGTTATAGCAAAGTTAGGAAACATTTTACAATTACAACACAGAAAGTTCCTTCATAGCATAAATCTGCTCCAGTGGTAGAGTACCAGGCATTGCTGCATTCCAGTTTGTGTAAAGAACACCTTCACCAGTCACCCACTTGAACATCCCTCGCTCTTCTGTGTCTGACAGACCAATCCAAAAATACTTCTCAGAGCTCAGACCAATGAGGCTGGTCAGGTAGGCTTGCTCATATCTGAAATGACAGGAGTCAGGTGGGAATTAAGCCTAGCTTTCCCTTAGTCTGCCATTTCTCAGCATCCTAAACTACACAAGACTAGAATGACTGTGGTATCCATTAGGTTTCCTTTTACATGGAAATAAGTTGCTTAACTGGGTACTGGAAGGACTAGTTTCAATAGCAGGTGAAGCTGTGCTATACTGAAAAACTGCTTCTTACAGAACAAAAGCAGCTGTGGTCTGTTCTGTCAGAGTAAAATAATGGAAAACATGAATGTGTAAAATATATTTAGTTAGAAAAGATATACTGTATTTATTATTTCCTTTTGTCTAGAAAAGAAGATATTATCAAGAAGTTCTCAATTATTTTATAAAATTCCAATGTTGCATCGCATTTTTTAACTCTTTTCATACCTGTCTCCTATACTTGCTAAATAACCACTGCTTCTTTCACAGGTTTTCTTTGCTTCTGAAAACGTTAGAGAGGTATGTCCAACCAGGTAGCAGTAAAAACCATGACTTCCCCAGCCCTGCCATGAACATGTGAAATATATGGAAAATGAGCATATGTTGTAGTGCTTGAACTTCAGTGTATACACTTAAGATATTTTTAATATAACGTAATACAAAAATGTATTCATCTGAATTCCAGTGGACTAATGGAAATTAAGCTTACTCAACATTTGGAAAGAAAAGATTTAATGCATACAAGTCCCCCTTTTTGACAATTAGTAACCTGATAAATTTTAATTGATAAAAAAATGCCAGAGGCACACGGAATGGAGCATGGATTCATAACCTAGTGAACAAAATACTTCCTTGCTTAGAACCAAAGACACTAGTTTGTGTGATAATGAGATGCTAATTCAAGTTTTCTGGTGTTCCTAGGCTAACATATGAGTAACTAGACTAATTAATTGATTTAACTCATTAGCTCACCTAAACCACCTGACTAAAGAAGTAGCATAAAAACTATTGAAAAGCAAAATTCTCAAAATTACAGTTGAATTGCAAGTTGCTTTTCTCTCCTATACCAGCTTAAGTTTTTCTTGCTGCACCCAAGAAAGGTAAAAGAAAACGTGCTCAGTATTTAGCTGCTGCCTAGTTCCATCTAGTACAATGAGTCTCAGCTCTGTTCCCCATAAGGGGTTGTGGGAAATATTACTAAATATACAACAGTAGTAAATAGGAATGTAAAAAGGTGGAAAAAGTTAAGAAAAAGCCCACATCAATAAGATACAGTAACTTGTTCAAAACAAGTTCACTCATAAAAGCAATTAGATCATTTTGATTTGGCTTTAATAGTGAGATTTGTCATCGTCTTGCATCATGTCATATAGTCTAGAAACATTTCCCAGTCTCTACTAGGTCTCAGATAAGCACAGGTGGTTGTACAACAGTATGACAAATATGCAGAAAACAACTTTAAAAGCTAAATGGCTTTAGCATTGGCTTTAAACAGTTCTGAGAGGTAATGGAGCTGACTCATACTGACTAAAAAAACTTCAAAATAACTTTATTTTAAATAAGGAAACATTCATCACCCCGAATTTGATGTACAATCACACTCTTTTAGGGAAACAAACAAAAAAAATAGTTTCACTGTCAAGTAGAGCTTGTGAAAACAAGCATTCTGCTTGAAACAGATTCTTGGTTATGCTTTCTTCTTACCTTCAGGCAGGTAGGATCAGTCTTTGCTGTCCCAGTAACTCTTTGTAGTGGGTCTCTTCTGCAGATGTAACCTAACTTTCTATCACAGGCACTGTCTGCCCAGTATCCATCCTAGATGCAGTTTGAGAAGAGGTGAAAAATAGTGAGGTAGAACCTGTTTGCATCATAAACAATGTTGGTTCTATTTTTATTTTATTTTTAATATTAATTAA
>JAAGNO010018806.1:64402-82365 GCA_033439905.1 Ceryle rudis | reverse complement strand
TGAACTTCTCTAACTCCTGATGAAATATTTGCAGCACAGGCTGAGTTTCTTCTCTGCATAATTGCAAAGAGCAATTCCCAAGAGTCAGAAAGCCCCGGCCCTGCACTCACTGCCGGGGCGGGGGGGGCTCGGGCAGGGACCCCGGCAGGCAGTTCCTTGCCGCTTCGGCCGGCGCCTGCCCAAAGCAGTAGCTGCGGGAAAGCAGGTGGGAAACGGAGATCAAGACCCCCTCTTTTATCAGGCCCCTGCCCTTGGCGTGGGCTTCTGTTCCCTTTCTGCACGAGGGGGGCAGCGCTCGCTCAGAAAGCAGAGGGCAGCGTGTGCAGGAGCCCCGCAGCCACGAGTCCGTACAGGCACCCTTTTGCCAGAGCTGAGACTGGTGCCCAAAGCCACAGGGAACCAGGGGTGCAAAGATGTTCCCTGGAGACCCAGCTGTGGGAAGCAGGGGAGAAAGATCTTAGGGAAAAAAATAAGATTCGAGCATTTATTTTATTCAGGGGTAGCCTAGAGTCTGTGTTTCTGTTTCATTAGTATCAGCAAAAAGCACTTCAAGTGAAGTGGACCTTCGTCGTAACATGCTAAATAATTTGGCTTAGGATGCTAATTGCAGTTGCTATTCTAAAATGAAATTCAAAATACCTAGAGTAGTTGTGAGCACATAAAGACTTCTAATGACATACAGACTTTATTAGCGGAAAACTGCCAAGCAGAAACCATTTAGGCAGAAGATAACTTACTCAGATAAAGAAACCATACTCGCTGAATACAATTTGATACCAGTATTTCAACAGTATTTTAATATAGTCCATCCAGTCCGGTGTTTTACTGTTAGTGATGTAAAGGATCATTCCAGGCCAGATCACATTCTTTTATTTTATCCTTTTCTGTTAGAGAAATCCCTTCCCCCTTTCCATTTTATAAAACTCCTCCACAAGAAACAACAAAATTACTTATTGCGCTGTGATTGAAAACATGCCTTCCCTGCTCCTTTGGTCTGCCTAGCCCATGGCCTCATATTGGATTGATTATCTGCAGAGAGCAACCTTGCTCAACCATGCCATGTGCTATTACTTGACTCCCTCTTGCTCTCCCAGTTCACACCAATCCCCACCATCCTGCAGACTTGCATTCTTGGACTCTGTGTTCCCCGTGCTCCCCCCGCCCTGATACAACATAAGATCACTCATCCAGGAAGACACCAATGTGATACTAACATTTTTCAGGTGATACAGATGCTGAGCTCAGACTGTTTTGGAATAGAAAGTCATCCTCTCTCTAGGAGTATTTCTTTGGGATTAAAAAAGCCCCCAAACCTCAGAAGAACAAGTATCCTTTGTCCTGAAAGTACTAAGCCAATTTCTGAATCATAGAATGTACTGGGCTGGAAGGGAGCTCTAAAGGTCCTCTAGTCCAGCTCCCTGCAATACACATTAGGCACTCTTCCTCTCATCATAAAGAGCACACTGAGTTTACATCAATTATTACACAACTTTAGCAGGTTAAGACAACTAGTCGCTGTCGTGGAGAAAGAATATCTTCCATCAAACCAGAACATCTTGCAAGACTCCCACCTCGTTTCTCCATCCTTTCAACTGCTGGTTGACTAATGTGCATAAACATAGTGGCAAGCCATCTGCTTCTCCTTGGGTTGCCCCTGCTCTCTGCCATCAAGTCTCTCAATGAGCTTGCCCTGTAAAAAGTAAAAGTTGACAAAACAAGGTTTCATGAGATGGGGTCCGGGTCTTCTAGCATTAGGGAATTTCTGCGTCTCTGCCCTGAGCAGTTAGGTAAACGCTTTTGCGTTCAGCCAGATTAGTGCCCAATCATCTCCTACGGAGAGGAGAGACTGAGTTGTCACACTGTTATTAGTACTGTCAGAAATAGTTTGTAAAATTAGTTCCAGTTCCCAGAGGCCTTACGCAAGTGTCTATTTCTTTCCATTCACTACAAAGAACATCTAGATAGGCAGCTGCCTCGGAAAAATTACATTTACAGCATTCGTAATAAGAAATTGTAGGAGTGCACAGGTCATTATATATTAAGTGAGAAAACTGTAACACTAACTTGTAAAACACAACTGTCCATTTCTATAAACTGAGACTGAGGGGGTTTTATGAAATCTGTCATCTTCTCTACAAAAAAAAAAGTAAAACAATAAAATGCTGGCAAAACAGTAGGATTTGTATGCACTGAGCTATAGTGCTGTACAGAACATTATATGAATTAAGGCAACTCTTTTCCCCAAACGGGAACACAAAGATATGAAGAAAGATTGTTACATCCAGCAAAGAGCGTGAATTATGACACACTGCAAGTTGTTTGTGTTAGAGCTGTCTAGGATATCCTCATTCCTATTAAGCAATACCTTCATTGATGACATAGTAGCATTAATTCTCAGGGTAATTAAAGGGAAATTCTCCCATGGACATCAGTAGTGTAAGAAACATCCCAAACGCCTCTCCAACTTAGTGACAGAGCAGAATAAAGAAGCACAGGCACCATTTCACCTGTCACAGACTCCCAGAAACACGAGCTTTTCTCCCCCACTCCTCACAACTTTTGACTAAGCGAAGACACCAAATGTCTGGTCTGAATTTAAACAAGTAATTGAAAACCACAACTGTGGATTTTATGATGAAGGTCCAACAGAGACCAGTCCCAAGCATAACCAAATTGAATGAGGTGTTCTAAGCACATTACTGGAAACATTTCCTCTCTTTTGGCTGTTAACAGATGCCTGGGGTCTATGCCCATGCATTTCCTTTCCTTAATCTACAAAATAAAAAGTTCAAACTATACAAATCAATAATTGAAATGCAAGTTTCCATTATTGACTTCATTTGGTACGTGCATGGAAGTGAACAGTACATTTGGATCAAGTTTTCTCCCCAGTTCCAGAACAGCAGCAACGGTATCTATCCAATTACAGCTACTTCCACCATGCAAATACGAGAACAAGGATCTTAACTCTACAGACATTTCACAGAGCAGGTGCAGCTTCAGCATCACAGAAAGACTGCAAAATAACCCTCTCTGTAGCCAGCATTCCTCTTTTCCTGACATAACTGTTCACTGGTTGGTATTTGAGGCAGGATTACTACAGGATGCACTGGAAATTCTCTATGACATTAAAGTATCGTGTGGGGTTAAGAGAGGACTTCAGCTGTCAAACTAAAAAGAAATAACCTAGCAGACAGTTATGCTTTGTAGTCAGGCTTTGAGAAGAAAAGTTTACCATCTAAAATTGCTACTGAGGTCAAATCCCAAGATTCAAACCTGATGCAACAGGACAGTAATAACCATCGCTATAATGATAGAGGTTGTATGGTGCTGATCACTGAAAAGCAACAGAAGTCATTTTCATCAACATGCCCCTTATGCATCATTAAGGAGAGGTAGTCTGCAAAGAATTACTTGGGATTTTCTGCAGGAACCATTAGACCCAGATTTATATAGCACAAAGTAGACTTATTACTTATTTGTAGGCTAGAGAAAGCAGGCATTCATTAGTGGCTCGCCGAGAGAATGCACTTCAATAGTCAGTGTGTTACTCTATGCTGTGTAGATATTTATTATGATGGATAACAACACCATGCAAAATGCACCTCAAATCAGTATTTTTCACAGATAGGCAGTACAAACAGAGATCGTCCCTTCAAACACCCTTCCCTGTCACAGAGTATTTTGGAAGGAAGTCTTCATAAAGAAAATAGCATCTCCTCTTCCTCCTTCAGGCAGAATGGCTTACAAAACTAACCGTTAAGGCTCTTCTGGTGACGTCACAAACCACAAGAATGAAGATGAATTCATCAGAATTCGAGAGATACAATTACAATCCAGAAGTTCAGAATATTGGCATTAAACCCACATCTGGTTTATCTGCGTATCTGGAATAAATTCCAACATTGATCTCAGCATTTGTCTTGAGGTGGAATTTTTCTTGCCACGTCTGTGCAAATAGGTAATTGTCCTGTGCACAGGGTGAAGAAATATGCCCATAACTGCTGCTAAGCTATTCATGAAAACATCCGGGGGGAAAAAAACCTTCATGAAGATAGCCTGTCACTCTGACTCACCATGGAAGTGTCACGAACAGTCTAATGGCATTCCTAGAAGTTATCTGGCAGTTACTTTCCATGTAGTTTTGGAAATGAGTCTGCCACCTTTGAAGTTAAAACTTGAAATTTAATGTGTACGCTTCCAAGTATAAAATCATTACACTTACAGTGCACAACAGAGGTCTCATTTTAATCTTTTTAATCATCCAGTCAACTCTGAGGTTTCAATTCGGCAAAGAGAAAGGCTTTGCTGATCAGATGATCACAGAAAATAAGGGGGCTGTAAAGAGTACATCTGCATGAGTTGCCCGTTCTTTTACCATCTTCCCGTGGTAGCGCTAGTACTTGTTTTAATTTGAAATATTCTGATGAGCCAAGGCATTTAAAGCACATCCATCACCCAGTACCTCTAAACAGCATAAACATCACTAATACCTAGCTATTTTAAGAGAACAGCTGTTCTAGTTCTGCTTTTA
Source organism: Ceryle rudis (assembly GCA_033439905.1). Lineage (NCBI taxonomy): Eukaryota > Metazoa > Chordata > Aves > Coraciiformes > Cerylidae > Ceryle > Ceryle rudis. The sequence continues at coordinate 77,831 of JAAGNO010018806.1, read as the reverse complement.
TTTATAATAATGCTCATTAGAAGACTCACCATCACATTACGTGGAGTAATACACGTGTAAAACCAGTACATGCAGAATCGAAGAGACCAAAACTTGAGGATGTCTCCGGCTACACATTTGGTAGCAAGCAGTAAATGGTTATCTTAATTGGAAAAATCCATCCCTCAATCTGCTTTTATTTAAAAAAATATATATATAAATATGCCCGACAGGAATGTTTGCGCACATGTGAAAGTTATGAGAAACCACATTGTATCAACAAGGAGCTCCATTTCACAAGCTAACCAGATGTATTTTTTTTTTTTTCCACAGAGGTGGATCTAAAGCATAAATGACCAGTGGACTCTGCTTAGCAATTTAATGAAGATTCCCTCATACCTCAACAGTAAACAAGAGACGGCATAAAAGAGTCTTTTGCAACCCTTTGCTCCTCTTCTTTCTTGCCACAAGAGTGTTACCCACTCCTTTTGGAAGGGGAGAGACGTGACCCCTCCCTTTCAAGTCAAGGCTCCAGAAGATGAATCCTGCCATACTTTCCACTTCTGAGTAAGAAAAATTGTACAAGTAGGTGACAGAGGGAATAATACAACCTGTGGAGTGGGGTGCAAGTTATAAATAAAAAGTAAACATCTGTCTTCATCAGAGGGAGCAAGTAAAAGCACAGGGAATAAACAGAGATTTTAAAAGACTGCAGTGTAAAGGAAACAGTTAAAGCAGCAATAGTAGCCCAGCAAACAGTTTTCACATTGTTTTGTAACTGGCACACAGAGCATATTTATCTGTTTTGGAGAAGACCGACCTGCACTGTAGCCTGAAGAGACTGCCAATTGCTGGGGATTTCTTCCCCTTGGAAGGCTTAGTGCTAAGAAGCTTCATTCTCAAAAACCCTTCCATCCAGCCAGCAAGAGGGTCTGTCAGCTTCCTACTATCAGTCTTCACTATTCCCCTTCATTTCCATTCCTTACACCCTGCTCTTCACTGCAATCAGGAGGCCTTGTCCTTCGCTGTTCCTTAAACCGCTCAGTTCTATCACCTGCTAAAGAACTGCAACCACTTCTGAAGTCAAGTTCTCTGAAATAACTCAAGCAGGACCTGTGCTTCAAACTTCCCTCTGGCTGAAAGGCAACTGAATAGGATTATGCCGATTGCATAAAAACACACAGGTATACAGTCACTCAAACAGAGAAGGGAAGAATTCCATTTAAAAATCAGCCCAGGGCATAGTTTAAGGCAATACACAGCATTTTCCACTACCTTTCCGGGTTGCCTTCTGTTTCCTCAACAATTTCAGCTGCAACAAGATTTAAGGCATAGAAGAATTAAGCTAGTAGTAGAATCTCGGTCTCTGATTTTGTGTTATCTCAGCCTTACACGTCTCTAAAAATACTGTAGAGAGGATAAAAATATGAGGAAAGTAGTGTTTCTATTTTTGCACCATAGTCTTAAGACGGTGCCGAAATGCAGCGAGGAAGAAAAGATCCTAAAAAGTTCTTGCTGTTGAAGCAGAATCATTGTTCTTAAACTGAATACAGCCTCTGCTTTATTACAAAGGACTGGATCTTGGCTCTGGGGTACATAACACACTGGAACCAGATCAGGTTGTTTTTGAGGCAGTTACCTACGCGTATCTCGGTAGTTGCCTCATTCGGAACGTTAAAGTTCAGCCACGAAACCTCTTGGCACCACATTAGTATTTTAATCTTCACCATAACCAGCCTGGCAGCATTACATGGCGGTCAAATTCCCTTGGGAGAATCACCAAGTGATGCCAATGCAGCTCTTGCCCATTCCACCATGATTTCCAGAGGTTTGTCTGATGAAGCTTTCCTTGATTTTTGAAGTCCGTTTTTATCAGTGCTGTTCTCATACTGGTAAATCTCCAATCCAAATTAACACAGTATTAACTAATCTCCTGAACACTAAGTGATAGGATGCAGACAGGCACTTCATGCCTTTGCAGGGTTTTTTCTGTAGCATAAAGCACTGCGCATTAATAGAAGTGGCAGTTTGTAGCTACACGCACAGGTAAAAGGTCTTAGGCTAGCGTAAACGCTAATCAAGCCATCAAAATAGGATTAGGGTGATGTCTTGGATGTGTGGTTTTAGCTCTCTTCACAGAAGAGGTTTCATCTCTAATGAGGTAGTTGTTAGATAACACAAATGGCTCTGTGCCTATAGTGATAACACGAGCAACGCTGGATGATGCAAGATGATGCATTTCTTTTGCAGATGTCTACCATCTGCACAGCAGCACCAGCTTTTTTTCTTTTGGAGAAGGGCTGCGTTTATTATGGGAAAAAAAAAACAACCCAACTTGCTATCAATCACGATCATCTTTGAAGACTTTGAGATCCTAGTCAGGCAGGACAGTCAGGGAAAGACACTGCATTTGGCAGGCAGTTCTTCCCTAGGGTACATAACTTATTTTGATATGTCTCATGAAGATAAACATATTACACCTAAATACAACTCTCATTGTGTACATTTCACTGCAGTCCATTACCAGCCTTGGCAAGACAGTGTAATTCAATATCCTCCCCTATTATTTCATATTTCTAGTTTACTCATGGCGAGGATTGCCAGTATAATAAGGACTTTGGGAAACCAAATTTTATTTTAGTGGAGCACATAAAACCAAACTCAGTAATTTTTAGAAGCATAGAACAAACCAGTCCTTGCTCAGGACAACACACAGTCTAAATAGATGAAACAAAGTAAGTGACCTTAGCTGAACATACTGAGAAACTAGATTTAGTGATGTGCTTTGTGCTTCCCCCTAGGAAATCTGTGGCCAATAGCAAACTGAAAACAGATCTCCCGAGCCTCCGTTTAAACCATTAACCAAAAGGCCAATATTGAAAGGATGAAACCGAATGCAAGAACAACAAAAGATTATTTCCCCTCCCCCTCACCCACTTTGCAGAAAGCTCTATTACAATACTATGAGTAATTAAGAGGCTGACCACAGAGCAACTGGAGTCTCATAAAGGAATGTACACTCACCGACTTCCCTACTCCCCGCTCCCCTTTCCTGGTCTGTGTGCTCACCGTAGCACGTCTGCAACAGGCAGTACTCTACGACAGTATCTGCTGCAGTCTGATCTCGATGGAGGTTTTTTGGGGTTTCCGTATTTATTGGATCACCATCTGTAAGCATGACTACTTGTTCTCAGCGCCCTGGTAAGGACCATAAGCAATCTAGCTGATTTCCCTGACAGTATCTGTGAGGAAATTTTCCACCACGCGCTATTTTCTTCTGCACCAAGTCAAAATTTTCTTTTCATTGATAGAACAAAATAGAACAGATGTGTGAAACTCCATGTGAGCAAACAGGGTCCATGTGACATGGTATTTGTCTGAAAAGTAATTTTTGAAGGGGAGCAGCAGCCCAGAAGATTCTAGCTGTCCTGATGGTACCGGAACAACCTCTATTAAAAATCATATTTCACATGACAGTTAAATCTAAACCACAGTTTGCTCTTTCAAGTTTATTTACTGTTACAGAGCCACTGGAAATATGGTATCTTGCTCTCTTTTGGCGTTTTAAATTTTGTTTCTTATTATTCCAGTTCCACATCTGAAGGGATGTAAATCTTTTTCTTCTCAAAGCCAAGCTAGGCTGTAAAGATGTTTTCTGAATGAAAGTCACTGCCATTCTATAGGGCACACTCCCTTTCTGTGTCATCCGTGTCACCCCCCCGCCTTTTTTTTTTTTTTGAGCCTAAAATAGCCCCTTGGGCATCCTAACCTTCAGTGGCACAAACATTATATCAGAGGAAGTGACTCATAATTACACTAGCAATCAATATCTACCACGCATTTCTTTCTCAGCATTACTAAGAGTCAGACATGTCCATATAATCAGGCCATTAAATATAGCCATTTGTAACGTGCTTAAGTTTGATGTCAGCATTTACTTCATAACAGTTAAAATGGTTATGAAAGTTGTTGCACTGGGCAACGAAATCACACTGCACACAAATTCCCATCTTCTATTTCTGACCAAGCTTCATTTCTAAAATAATCCTACCACAAAACAGTCTTCTGATCCTGAAGGCAGCCAAAAGACTGGGTGCCTGGGGTCAGGCTGATATTTCCTTAGTGGTATTTGACTTTAAATGTACATATACATGCATAAAGTATTAACAAATCAGCCATGTGGTAGCAAATACTAAAGGGCCACATTCGCACAGTCAAGCTTCCCATTAAGCCAGCAATCTCCAGGGCACCTACCCACTTCACAAAGTTCCTCTGAGTTGCTCCTTAAAGTTAACTGGACACCTGTGTAAAATGAAAGAAATTGCTGAAGTCCACCCGAATTTACTCTCTGGCTTTCAAAACACTGCATTCCCCCCCCATTATACTATAGAGCATCGTGGGTAATATGTGGCATGAATAACAGGTTCACACAACCTTTCTGGAGAGCCACCCAAGCCTGCGCATGTTTAGCCAAACTCCACTTGCAGATTTCAGTGCAGTCGTTCACTAACAGCTGAGTGACAAGCCCATAGTAGGGGTGGGCAAGATCAGGACTTGGGACAGTAGCCACTGCTCCCCAAATCAGCTATCAGTAAGCTGATTATTTTCTCTGTCTTTGTTTTCCCTGTAAGTTGGAGTAACTATCTGCACAACGACAAGAAGAGGCCCACAAAATAGAAAATCTGGCACATCGTATCAGGAGGAGGAAAGTAACTGCCTCGCTCCCATTCAGAGCAAGTCCAAGCTGGATACCAGTTATTTCAGAACATTACTTCTAGGGTCAGATCTTTGGGCCATTTAGTCCAGTGAAAAGAAAATAAAATAAAATCCCAGTAATGTTAGTGGCATGGTGGTTTCACCCTCCTTCTTTCCTGCTTCTGTATTGCTTCATATTTCTGCCATAAAGTTTTTTATTCAAATAGCAACCTAAACTTTCCCAAAACTCTTTTTCACACTCCTGTGCATTGTCTAAGGAATTAAGGGAGAGCTTTGCTTTATTCTTCTGAACATGGCAGGAGCTGACCCTTTCCCATTGCTGAGGAACGCGCCCAGTCTGGTTCAAGCAGCAGCAACAACTATTTTTACTACAAAGTAAAGACCAAAATATTCAGCAAAGATATAGTACCTTTAACATTGTATATGGAACATCTATCTTCCTTGAGAATACTTGTTGCACATTTAAATTGCTCTTCTTCCTCTCACTCTAATGCATGTGGGGTTATTTACACCACCATCTCGGCCTCAGGATAGAAATATTTTTTAAAATCCCAACAGGTAAATGCTCAAGAACATCTCTGAGGTCAGAAAGAGACTGCCATTGCCTTTCACACCTCATAGTTTATACTACACTGGTTTGCCTTGGGTCAACAGTTTGCCTGACTGTCCAGCTTGATGAGCCTCAGGAGGACTTCAATCCATGGAAGCCCTTTCCTCTGTTGCCTCTGCTACAAACGCTCCCGTTAACAGGACACGTTCGGTGCTTTGGCACAGCCACCACAGGCACTGTGGCTCAGAAGTCATCACTGACTACTTGGCATCATTTCTGTGCTTGTCTGATTGGCTTGGAGGGAATGCTGCTGACTCCTAACCCTGTCTGTCTGTCCCCGGAACCTCTTACCCACCAGCACACCTTATGAAGGGGCCCTATCTGAACACTACTGAGTCACAGCAAGGAAGGATTAAGCGGTCTAGAGCTGTGTCATTAAAAAATAGCTCACAAACTGAGGTCAAGGAGCATTTCATTTTTGCCTTTGCTGTAGACAGTGATCCTGACCAACTTCAAAACCAAGATGGATTTTAAATCCTGCATGACTCATTCATGTACTCACTTCTAGGCTACAGCTGCAGCATGACTGACTCCTCCAAGGAAACTCTTCCCTGGGCCGTGCAAGAGAATACCTCAGAAAGGTGCTTAAGGCACAGGGGACACAGGGGTACTGCAACTGCCAACAATTTTCTACCAAGAATTCTGTAGAGTAAGAGCAGAAAATCTGACATTGCCTCATTTCACTTTGCTTTAATCCCACTTCAAGGTGCCGGGTGAAAGCTCAGGAGCCTGGTGGTCTTCTAAAACTATTCACAGTATTTGGCTTACCTCAACTTCTTCCTCTCACTTTCAGTGTTGCTTTTGCTCCATCTTCACAGACGCTCTTTTGTCCACTGCTATTCTTCCCATTTCTCCTGAAACGAGTGACAAAGCAGCAGACACGGGCTGAAGCAGTCACAGCACTTTAGAAGATTTCTCTGTACAGGGAGCACCTCCCAGGCAGCATTAGGGAGAGAGCAAGCTTGAGAGCTGGCATTTAAATGGAGGAACAGAAAGCCCTTAATGGAGCACAGGAGGGGTGGCATTCATTTCAGCTGGGTTAATCTCATTCTAAAGCAGATGTCAACAAGAGGTCAAGTACAGACACCTGTCAGAGGAGCAGTGGGGAAGCCGTATGGGTGTAAATATCTTTACTGCACCTTCAAATTTGGGATCACTTCAGCTTGAGCTTTAGGCTGAAAGTACAACTCGCTATATTTTTTTGTGATGCAGCCAAACGTTTGCCCTAGCTTTTCTTCTTCTGTGGCTTATGATCTCTTGTACATCTAGAATAAGTTTAACCTTCTTCATTGACCCCAGAAGAGAAATAATTTTGTATTTCTGATGTCTTTGTAAATACTTGAGTAATACCGCAGTTTTCAACTGGTGCTTACAAACTGAGGCATGCCTTTCCATGCTGCCCTCCCCCATCTCTAGCATTACAAAGAGCACTTGTCAACTGTTTGGTCAGTGCTTGACGTAAACAATTACAGATGAGTGCTGCAACACACTTCTCCCTTCAATACTGATCTTTAAGCAAAGATGGTGTCTGAAATCAAACGTGTTTTTATAAACAAAGAAAGAGAACAAACCTTAAAGACATCGTGTTTGTTTTGGGGTACTGGTAGCTAACTGCCCCTAACAGCATGGCCACAGAAGAAACCTTCAAGCCACCGCCCACGCAGAGCAAATCAAGGGAGGTGGAGAATAATTACCTGGCTTGGGCCTTCACCAAGAGAATTCTTTCAACACTATGCTTGTCATGTATAACATTCCAGGACCTTTAATGGTGTTAATGTATTATAGTCACTTAGTAAGGTAAGAACACAGGATTTCTACCTCATCTATAGGCTGACACCCCCAGCCCCATCAGAGAGCCAGCAGGTCAGCCTGCGGCAGCGAAATGTGCCATTCGCATCCCCCCCAGAACACCCGCTGCTCTCTGGAAAAGATTCTCTCCTTGCGATCGGCGCTCATCCGACTGCTTAACCTGCAAGAGGGGACAGGGTGGCAGCTCCAAACACGCTGCTGCCACTGGACAGGAGTGCATTCAGACTGTGCTGCTCGTAGGAAGACAGGTTTTTTTCTCTAAACTGATTAACATATTATTCCCACCAGTTTACTGAAGGAAGGAGATTGCTGTGTGGGCTGCCTGGCTGTCTCGCGGTCTCGCTGCACATCTAGGATGTTGCCAGTAGCATTCACTGCTTCGGTGGCCAACTAGTATAAATTCTTCACAGTAAACTTCTGACATTCACATCAGGAAAAAACAGAGCCCTTGAAGTGGTCTAGCCATGGCATTTGCTTCCCGCATTATGTCTATTATATAAAGGAAAATAAAGTAGGATGCACTGTGAATAGCAATGGTAGCACTGAGTGCTGCTGGAACTGGCTGTTCCATTCTGCAGTGCAGCATTCCAAGCTTACAGAGTGGGGATGAGCTGCGTGGAGGAAGAAGCAGGAGGAGAAAAAAGAATTCTGCTTAGGAAGATACTACCTGACGGTCACATGAACACACGAGGAACTCAAAGTCAGTCCTTCGCAGTGACTTGTACAAGCATTATATGATCAGTGCATGTGAGGCGTGAAAGAAAAAGACCCATGTTTCATACTTGCATTTTTGAAATGTATTGTTCTGAGCCAGCTGCCCCAGGGGGTTTCTGGAAGATGGTTTTGCTGTGTATTTACACAGACTCTAATGCAGCTGGTTCTTGGGCACGACTGGCAGCCATGGAAGCCACTTCAAAAATAACAATTTTCATGGTTGTCATCACCATCATAATCTCTGTTTTCAGTTTTACTTTACGTAATTACAGGTAGAAGAAGGCACCGGAGAACTCAGGAACCTCAAGTTCCTTGGTTTCAGAAGCAAAGTGATCCTGTGGCCGAGCTGAACAGACGTGCCGAGTTCCCCTGCTCGCTAATCCAGCGCCTGCCGCCTTCTGCTGTGACCTTCTGCAGTGCATCACAGTGCTCCAGCCTGTGAAATGTTCCCATTTTAATTAGCTAAAGTATTTAATAAAGAACGGAATATTGCTAGTAATTTAGCATCTCATTAACAATTGTATTGCGTTAATGCATGTATCCCTGAAATCAATCATTAGTTCAGACAATAAATTTTCTGGTATCGGAAAGGTAATGGCTTCCAGTTTCCACTGGTTTAGCCTCTTGCAAATCTGCAAGACTTTCTGTGAGACTAAATTCCATTAGAGCGTACCCTGACTTAAGTTGTCTTGCTTTCCAGAGAAGCAAATAAAACAGAATGAAAAAAAGGAATAGAAATAAAAATGACAGGTTTCACTCCCTCTGCAGAAAGTGACAGAGGCCAACTCGGACAAGCTCAGAATTTGGTACAAGCAGGCTGCACGCTGGCAGGCTAGAAAAATGCCATTCCAAAGAGCTGCTGGAGCCAGAATTCTGCTGCATTATTATGAGGGTACTCAAAGCATAACATTTGTTAGATTGACTATAGACCTACAAGAAGTTACTGAAACCATCTGCATCTGGTGTTTGTGCCATGCCATTATTACATGGAGTAAAGCCGGGAGCTGGGAGAGGACAAGCTCATGTCCAGCTTTTGGAGCAGTGTTAATCTGAAGTTCCTGCATCTAACACGGAGGTAGTCCAAAGGTCACTGAAGCAAACAGAAAGATTCCCACTGACTTGGTGGAGTTCTGGACTTCAGCTACAGATACCAAGGCGCCCTGCTGCAAGAGCAGTGAGGGGTGCTGCTTCTGAAGGCTTCCCATGAAGGTGCTGATATAAATGCCCGACCTTCCGATTTACTGCAGAACTGGTTTTAGGAGTCATTTTGCCTTTTCTATACCACTGTCCCTGGTTAGTGCCCTGGCATTCCTATGCATCCCTGAAGAGGTGCTACCCCCTGGAAAAGAGCTTGAAGCCCTCTGGAGTAAATGTCCCACAGGGCACTGTGCCTGAGGTGCCATGTAGGCAAGAGAGCATCTCAGCCCCAGAATGATCCGTGGGCTCTGGAGGTCTGAACCCAGGTGAGTTCATAAGATACTGAGCTTGTTTTAAATGCAACAGAGAAACAGCAAGAGGAAAAACTGTAAGTGGGGTGTAAATTTTGCTACTATTTTTGAGTAAGATTTGCATTGAATGAGCACTACTGGAAGGCTCGGGGCCTCTCCGGTGGCTATGATTTTCCAGTTCAGCTCTCAACTGGTGAGAAACACTTGCTTGGTGTTTGTACCTTTGCTTTCAAAAACATCTTACTGATCTCTCTGCCACTAGCTGTAAAATCTCAAAACTAAAATCGTGATTCATCCCCTGTCAGTGACCCTACACATGAAATGGAATAGCCAGGAGCACTCCGGGGAAGGGGTCGGGGCTCAATCTTTCTCTGCATACATGATTTGAAACTGTGACTTGCAGGAAGGTCAATGACAAAACCATTTAAACAGCAGTTTGAAAATCGAATGAAAGATGCTTCTCAGCTACAGATACCGGGTGGGTTAAAGGATTCTCTTGACTGAGGCATTAGTTATTAGTGCCCATAGTTGCTGTGAAAAGAGGTCACTGCTGAGCATGCTGAGACACAGCCAGGTTCTGCTGCTTTGCAGCCAGCCACACTGTTATCCTCAGCTCTACTCACTGCCTGAAGCATGCTGGTGGCTACAGGAAGGGCAGAAATTGCTCTTGGAGGCTGAGTGTCTGGCTGTGTCTATGGTCAGTAACTGACGAGCCACTTTTCTTCCCTTTTTTTGCTTTAGTGTCCCTCCGCCCCTCATCTGTGAGGAGAAGGTTTCCTACTACTCTGACAGATAGCTTGCAATGGTCTGGAGACACCCTGGATCACTTCGGCCCAGCCTCATCTGGCTCATCCGATGAAGTACGGTTTTAGGTGAGTACAGACAGGCACGCACGTTGCAAGTCCCATCATTGTCACTCTGTGGTTTATTCACTTGTCCCCAATGGGCCTTTGAGAGCTCAACTCTTGGTTTGGGCCGGGATGTGGCAGCTATGGAAGTTATAATACGTGAAGAAACGCTGCCAGCCTGCAGATAGAGCTGGAGGGGGGACATCAGTGGAGGAATGGCTCTTGCTCACCTAGCAGCCTGTGCTAAGGACACACCAGTGCTGGCCAGGGCTCGTTATAATGATCACACATTACGCCTCTCTCTGCCAACTTGGCAAGCTGGTGACATTTTTGTCTCAGTGTTTGCCAAACACGCCGGTGCTGTTCCGTGGGGTTCTCTGTGGTGTTTCTGAGGATTGGTTGTTCAAGGCTTTTTGCTTCATGGAGAGTCACAGCACCATCTTCAGCCTACTGCTCCTTTAGTTCCCCCATCTTACCCTTGCTCTTACACTCCAAGCTTTTCCACACAAACCTATCAGTCATGTTTTCAGAGGTCCTGAGAGCATGCCTTGCATTCTCCCAGTAATTAATTAAGCCATTGTAGCACAGCTCTGCCTGGTCTGACTAACTCAAATTCACCTTACCACGAGCACAGGCTCATCCATCAGTGTACGGAATCTGAGATGTGTGTGTTCATCCTGCATAAGGGTAAGGTCCTAAACTGGGGGAGACGGAGTGGCCTGATATTCTGTGCACAGATGAAGGTCGTGTGTATATTACCCTGGAGATCTATTATCTCCAAAGTCCCTTGGCAGGGAGGAGGGGTTATAATTTGCATCATTATGGTGAAATCTTGTTTTCTGCAAGGATACAGATAGTTGGGCTCAGATTTGTGCCTTCCTGTGCTCTTCCTTAAATTATAGCCCTACCATGCTACTTGTTGTATTCCTCCCAAGAGGAACTTAAGTGAAAGAAGGAAGCTGGGCCTTTACATTTCTGCTTCTTTCCTAATTTGTTGAATCCTGACTGAGCTACTTTGATCACAAATTCTTTTGCTCTCTGCTGTGCCCACTGGTTCTGAATATCCAGTCTGAGATAGACAGGTTTCTGTGAGAAGACAGCAGTCCAGTTATGATCATAGTCACACAAAAACTCTCTTCCCAAGAGCTAGGCATCTGGGGAAAAAAACAGCAGCTGAAACTCTGTTGCTACAGAAAGAAGAAAAAATGACGATAACTCAGAGGAGCTTTCTGAAACAAAACAGTTAAAGAGGAGTTAATTAGCGCATTAGGAATAGATAGCTGGGTAGAACCCGTTCTGTGCGATTCCCTGGTATGTGAATAATCAACGATTTTGGTGAAGAGAATGTAATGGAGACCCTCTAGTCCGGTTATTAAACCCGTTTTGCTGTGCTCCAGCTGTGCTCATCTCTCCCAGTTCCTCCGCAGCTGAGGAGAGCTGTGGCTCTTTGCTGCATTCTGATACCAGATACCAAAGTGCTGACAAGACACGAGCACTGTCGGTTACTCCAGTGACCCTCTGGATACCAATGGTCGGTGCTGGCAATTTCCCTTAAAGCAGAAGAGAGAAAACTTTGTAAAAGACAACATCTGAAAGCTGCGATGTTTGAGCGCAAGTGGCGATTGTGTCCCGGCTACTCTGTCACAACTATGTCAGCCAATCCAGCCTTTCTTCTCGTTTGTGCCTGACAAAACACTGTACTTCCATGAAAATCAGATTCCTGAGATCTACAATGGACTGGGCCAGACTTCCCATCCTGTTAATAATTTAGAAGCACCTGCAAGCTAGAAAATGGATCTTCTCTTGAGGAAAACACTCCTGGGAGGCTTTTTTTTTCTTCTTCTCCTTTTTAATGTTTGCTTTTAAGTTGTGGTTTCTTTTGATGAGTTCGTTTGCCCTTGTGTGGTTTGCCTGATTGCGAGGCATTCCTCCACAGAAATAACATAAATATTTACATACTACCCTACATCAGAAATCTCTTTTATAGTGAGTATTTCATCATTTGCAGTCTGCAAGTAAAACTCGCAATTAACTGCAACGGGTTGCTGGCATTAGCATTCAAGAGAACCATCAAATTTACAGGGTCTGATGTCACAATGATTGTAAGGTTTTTTTAACGTGCATCTCAAAAAAACATGTAGCTTCTCTACAGTTAAAGGGCAAATTCGAGTTACATTTCTCAGTGAACACTTCAGCTCCTGATTAGCCGGTGAAACAATACAAAAGTGAGCTCTGTAAATGCCCCTCTTGTATTAGCTTTGATTCGGTTACAAACAAGCGTGGCAGCTGATGGGGTAAGGCACCCACCTGCATGGACTCCTCCCTGGGGAATCTCCACACCTCTGAGGAGACAGGGAGCTTCAAAGCCTGCTAGCTCCAATTAGTACACTTCATTTCACAAGAAAAGCACTTGTGCGCGATGACAAGAGTTTCATCCTCGCGCAGAGCTTCTGAGCTGAACCGCAGGCTACAGGAGGGGTTTTCCAAAAGAAAGTCCAAAGGGAGAAAGGTGCTGCTATGCACATGACATCTTTGGGACAGGAGGGACAGACACATCTTAACTTTCTTAATGCCTGACAAACTCTGCCTCTCCAAATACCTTCCTTTCCACGTCCCTATCCCATCTTATTTTCCCAGAAAACCTTGGCTTTTGTGAAAAAGCGACGGCTTGAACCACCAAAGATGAAAGAAACGGTAGAATGAGAGATGGCAGAAAGCAGTCAGCACCCTTTCTAGCACAGGACTTCCTGTTGCTATGGCAATGTGTCACAGGAGGCATTGGTCTCGCAGATAAAGTTCAGCTTAGTTGAGCTAAATCTGGGTTTTCTTTGTTCAGATTGTTATCCACTGGTAACAAAGCCTGTTGAATCTTCTTGTGAGGGCTGCTCCGTGTTGGATGGCTGCTTGCCAAGGAGGAGCAGGAAGGACGCCCACCACTGAAGACATCAACAGCTTCACCGCATCTCCACAGAGCGATTCCGTAGTTGGTGTATCTAGTTTATTACTCTGATCTTCATTAATCTAGTCATATTCAAGCACACATTCTAGTAATTCAGTTGCTTCTTCTTTTTTTTTTTTTTTTAATTTGGCACACTAACAAGACTACAGGTACAGCTGGTTCCAGGCAAAGCAGGAAAGATTCCAGCAGTATCTTTTCCTACCGTTCCAATGCTTTGCTATTTTTGCTGCTGGGCTGTGCAGTGTTAGTAACACTTTAGTAAACACTGACTGCCTCTTTTTGAGGTCTTTCTCTTCAGGGAGTGGTCTCGGTAAGAGGTTTCCCTACAAGCTCTGTTGGATTTCAT
>JAAGNO010018806.1:6172-64302 GCA_033439905.1 Ceryle rudis | reverse complement strand
CTGCCTCTTTTTGAGGTCTTTCTCTTCAGGGAGTGGTCTCGGTAAGAGGTTTCCCTACAAGCTCTGTTGGATTTCATTGAGTAGAACAGAAGAACCTGACATTGATGCAGCATGGAGGTGAAGTTAAGACTACCCAACTGTGGAGGTCAACCTGTGTGCAGAGGAAGCAAGAAGCCCAGATTTCCATCCAGCACTGAAATAAAACTATTTTATGTATCTGCTTTCTGGCTAACAGACATCACCAATTTGCATTGCCCTTTGGATGGTGAAACGCCTAATTGCTATGGGCAGAGCTGCCCTTAGAGTTGTGGTCATGGCACAGTTCTCGCGGAGTGGTCTCTTGCTGAACCGTGACTCCCTGAAAGCAGACTTCCTCCTTCCCACAGTCTCTGACCAGTGAACTGTAGTGAAAGGATGGTTGGGCCTGGATTTTTTCCCTGCTTGTGGCAAGACATATTTGCCCTGGCAGCCTCGCAGAAGCTATACAGCTGACAGTGGAGCTCTCAATGTAAACCGGCCTTTAGAGATACAAGATAAATCTAGAAAAGGTGAAGTAAACATCGTCTACATCCTATCCCCTCAAAGGACTGATGGGAAAGTAGACAGCATTTAATATTAAAAAGATTTCATTATTAAACTGAAAGGGTATTGACTCATACAACTGAGCATTTAAGGGTCAAACACTGCCTGCCTCTCCCTTCCAGGGCCCCTCCCTGTGGGATACACCACAGGCTGCTCCTTGGGCTGGTCTTGTCATGTGCATCTTCCTTGCAGATGGCAGCAGCAGAGCTTCTGTCACTCACTAAAGTTTACTGCCCTGCACCGTTACCTCCACTGCCTCCCTCCGGTGCAGCGTGGCTGTCCTCAGGCCTCCTGCTTCTAAAATAGAATCTCCTTTGTTTGGCTGGAGCCAGTTGTTTCTGGTAGTCTGTTCTCTTGAGCCTCATAGCCCTACAAGCTGCTGTGTCAAAATAAAACACCCTCCACTCCCCCAGGCTGGAGATAAAGGAAGTCCGTTTGCTCAAGGTGCTGTATTTTCAAATAGAAAGCTCTGCTCGGAACCGAGCAAGAGGTGCAGAGTGGCTGCCAACACAGTTTTCACCAGAGTTCAGATATGGGCTAACAAACGAGCGCACGGGCCTCTCCAGCACGCATCACGTTGAATTACAGTGACGTGTAGATGCATCCTCATGCCGTGAAGAAGAGTTTTATTCTCTTCCCTCCCTTCAGGACTCTGCACATCTCAGCCCCTTATCACTTTGTGTCTTCTTCAGACAGCACACTGAATTTCCTGTCTGCCAGTTCAGGTTTGAACTGTTCTGGATGCTTCCTTTCCCCCCGGACAAGGGAGCTTTAGTGGTACAAGTAGTCAGAAAGTTTAGAAACCCCCCCTAAGAAATTTACAGTGCCAGTCAAGCAGGACTCCTAACTTGGAAAGGATGTGGGGAACTGACAATTTTCTCCTTGCTATCCACCCACCTGCCCCACCGAGGCAAAGAGGATCCAATATCATGTGGGTGTGCTTTATGGGAGGAATGCGTGACCATGAAAACAAACATGGTCTAGTGATTAAAGTACACACTGAAGACATCCATAGAGAGCAGGAGGAAAAGGGGTCTGAGAAGGGAAGTGGGAG
Source organism: Ceryle rudis (assembly GCA_033439905.1). NCBI lineage: Eukaryota > Metazoa > Chordata > Aves > Coraciiformes > Cerylidae > Ceryle > Ceryle rudis. The sequence goes on along the minus strand of JAAGNO010018806.1, from coordinate 62,666 downwards.
CTGGCTTCTGTTCCTGGCCACTGATCTGCTGTGTGACCTGGAGCAAATCCCATCTCCTTTCTGTGCCTGCTTTTTTCTTTTAATGTCAAGTGGGATGATGTCCCTTACCTAGTTCCCAGGCAGGGGAGAAAGGCAGACTCATTACTATTTCCCATATTACAGTTACCCTTGGCAGCCACAGCAGACATCAGACCCCTTTTACTGGGACATCTACACGGTGAGAACCCTCGTCCTGAGCGTTAGACGGGCGGAGGAGGAGCTGTGCCACCTTACAGAAGAGGACAGATTCTCAGAGGAACTGGATGCTTTACCAAGAGTCTTTGCAGATTCCAGTGGCAGAACTTGGGATGGGACTGCTGACAGAGGCATCATCACCCAGAGGCATCCTTCCCCCAGAGGCAGCATCATCTGCTGCCAGCTCTGGATTTATGTTATTGCCGATTTACCGGTCACTCCAGGCTGCTGGAGAGAGGCTACTCAGCAGAGAAGCAGCAGAAATTCTTAGAATGTCATGGCGCATGAAATGTACCAATGGCCTTATATGAGGCCTTTAAGAAGTGTTTGAGAGCACCAGAGGTGTTTCAACACAAGCGCGAGGCTATGACGTCTTTGCTCCTCTGTGAACATCTTTGTCCATCTATATTGCTTTTTGCTGGAGCTGAGGTGCTTTCACAGCGTGCTGGGCAAACACACCTGAAGTGCAGCTGGCTCCCTTTGGAGCTACCTCTCTGCAGCTGTTCCCAGGGCAGTGACAGCTTGTACAAAAGCGTCTCTGTTTCTCACTGCAGAGCACTTGTAACAGGCAGGGGATCAGAAACAGGCAGATGTGTTCTGAAAGGATGTGGCCACTGCAACAAGGATGGGAGGAACACATTTTAAAATGAAACACTAACAAATCGGAATGGAGGGAGTGAAAAATGCTGCTTTGGAGCGAGAAAAATGGCAGGGCTTGGATAAGCACAGCTTACTGACATCAAGATACAGCTCCATGGGGAACACTGTTGTTTACATAGACACGATGGGATGAGAGGTGTTGAAAACAGTCTCGCCTTCACTCTCACCCTAGCTTGCAGGGTCACTTCTGTCAGGCTGTGTGTTTAACTGTTCTTCGCAGTCTCGGGTGATGAATTCCTTGCTGTAGGTATTGCAAGGATTATCCCACTTGCCAAAATCTGCTGGTGCCTTGAAATCCTGCCTGAGTCAGAGCTGAAATGCCATTTCAAGATGGGCAACAGCTGCAGCAGCAACGGGGGTGGTACAAAGGTATCTGGGAGTTTTAGAGTGCTGAGAATAACGCTGTTAGCAAACTAGATGGTTAGAAATTACTATTGCTTTAAAGAATCAAAGGAATGCAACTCTTTGTTTACAAGCAAATAAACACTGAAGTAACTAGCAGAGCTGTGTAGATCCTAGAGAAACGTGTCCTACCTGTCCCCTCTCAAGAATAACTTGTTGGACAATTTCCCCAAAGCCAGCTAGATAAATGTGCTAGAAGGGATGTTATTGAACTGGAAGATGCTTACTAGTACTAACCTTCACAAGAAACACCATGGACGTGGAAGAAAGATCAGTGGAGAAGACAGAGAGGTGGAAGTGCTCAGCCTTGTGTGGATGACCCATTAATCTTCCACACCTTAAACATTTCAAATAGTTGGTGAATGACTCCCCACACCTTTTGGGCTTGGGCTTTTTCCCTCTGCACACAGACTGATTTGATAAAGCTCTATTTTCTTATGTCTGGTGAATACTTAACCTGGAAAAGCAGTATATTTGTTTTTTGCAAGTTGGGATGGGTACAAGCATTTCAAACCCACGACACTGAGGTAGTTCTCAGCACACCTGGACACCAGCAGTGCCTACTCCATGATGCTTAGTGCTTTTGTCATGATCAATCTCAGCAAAGAAACTTGAGAGCCACAGATTCTTCTAGGATTTTGAAGAAATCTCGGGAGGACTCTCAACCAATCTCTCACAAGGTTGGATGGGGCAAGATTCACATTACCCAAGCCAGGTGATAATTACCCTATCACTAAGCGATCTGGCTTCTGTCTTTACCAGAACGTGCTGTTGCAGTCCAAGTTGAGAATAGTTTTATGCAAGGGAAGGGATAGACTGGGTAGAACTCCTCTGCATGGACACAGTAGGTCCTTTCCCTCTTTGTACCTGGGAATTGCAGTCATGATAAATACACGGCACTTCAAATGTAATGAAGGGGCATTTACTGACTGAAGTGCCAGGGTCTCCATCTGGCTTATGCCATCATAAATTTTCCTTAATCCATCCTCTAGCATGGATTTATGAAGCAAACAGTTGTACAAGTGACTCAAAGCCCTGTATCTCTGTCTATATGCTGCATGCATGCTATCAGGCAGGCAGAAAGCTGTACCTTACCGTGCTTTAATTTATCTCCCTACGACAAGCAAAGTCAGAAGGGACTTGGCAACAACAGTTCATTGTTGTTTCTTTAGTTATTTCACAATGTGCCCCACTGCGGAGCTCATGAGTGGGGATCGCAGGACATGATTCCCTGCTCTAGCAAGAACTGATGACTGTAGAAGCTACTTCTTGACATGTATTTGGAATCCAAACCATTTAAAATTCTATTGAGAAGAGGCTTTGGGTAGGAGGTCTCTTCCCAAGAATAAATATGAGGGTGTGAGTTACTTCTGGCTTTTTATTCTGAGCTAAAAATAAGCTTTGTAGAGCATCTCTTCCACTTCGGAAGGGATGTGCTTATTTATTATATTGGATAATGTCATCTTAATGTGTTAACTTTCGCGTTGGAATTGTGATGTATGAGAGTGAGCCTTTCCATACTAGTTTAGAGATGAGGGAGGATATGCTCTGATAGTTTAAATGCTATGCACAGAATGTAACTGCTGTTCCTCACGGACAAATAGACAGCAGTTACCCGGCACTACGCCATCGAGATTGTGCTGTCCAGCCAGCGAGGGGCTGAGATTTCTGAAAGAACTCTTTTTCTGCGTATCCTGACTTCAACCAGCTCCTCAAAGCCTCCAGTCCTGTTTTGTCTGTAAATTTTTTAGTATTTAGGGTGGAGACTGTATCCTTTGAGATACACAGCAATAAGCACAATGGACTTGAAACTCAGCTGGGACCTCTGTGGACTAATGAACACTGAATTTATTGTGACTGCTCAGGCCTTTCCTCAGGGGCAGAGATGAGCCTGCAGATTTGATCTTGCAGCCTTTAAGCAGAAACACTTTTTCTGGCTCCAGATCCCTGCGGTACTCCCAGTCACTCATCACCTGGTTGGCAGTGATGTCCCTTCCATGTTCTTTCTGGGTTAAGCAGCACTCACTCATGGGGTGCTCGTCCCCAGAACCCAACACCCCTGTCTGCACCTGTATGAGGAGACCAAGAGCACCCCTCCTCTTGACTCTCCTCCCCAGGCAAGTAGCAGAGGCTATACATCTGATCTGCTTAGCTGTGTTTTACGGGGTGACTACTCACCTCTTTCTAACTGTGTTTTAATTGCCTCTACAACCACATGATAAATGCAAAGCTCAGGGAATCCATTCAGGGATAAAAACAAAGGACCAGCAATAAAGATGGTATTTTCTAATGTATTCTTCCTCACAGAGACTTCTGGCAATACACTGGCCTGCATGAACTCCTCTTTTAGTGCAGGGAGCATTCGAAAGCATTCAGATCATTTGCACCTTATCTGTTATGCAAGTGATAAATAATACTAATATGGAATTACTTCTTAATGTAGTTTAATTTTTAAAGAAGAGCTCAAAGTAACCTTCCATTTTCCTAAAGTGGCTATGACACAGGCCCCAACGGGGCTGATAAGGATTTAACTGTGGCACTAAGTAATTTATCTGATGTAGAACATTAGGAACTGAAGTAGAACATTAGGAACCAAAGTGGAGCAGGTTAGCAGAACGAGGATCACATTGTTTCAAGACCTTTGCTGACATTCGGCTCTTGTGAGAATAACTGTAAAACAGGAAGGTGCCATTTGCCTTTTAGGTCTAACCTTCACTGTTTCGAGCTCTGGACTTTGTGGGAGAGTTTTACCCTTACCATACCCCTAGCATTAAAAGCACAAAGCTTTTGGATTTTCTTGGTGACATAGGCTAATTTAAATTTGTAGGGAGTTAATGAAACTCTCCTCAGTAATGCTGGTAGTACTTCAGCAGATTTCCATATTGCTATGCTCTCTGTGATCCCCGAGGAATGAACCATAAACTGCTTTGTTACAGAAACAACACCTTGAGCATGAATCGGGTGGTAATATTTAAAATAATGGCCACGCTAATTCCCTTAAACTCTGTAAAGAGAAGAATTCTTTCTGCCTTCATAGCCTCATAAAAGCTTCTAGCTGCCATCACACATTATGCTCCGGACAATGCAAGAATTCTGTTAATGTCAGACATCAGGTTTTGTTGTATTCATGCTGACATGATACAAAGATGGAAGTGCACGAGATAAACTGGATTACAAAAAAATTAGGGAGGAAACACATGAAGAGTAAATTCTACAACCACATCTGTCATGTAAATATTCAGTCCTGTCTTTAGGGGCATCACAGATCCCGACTGTTTATCGACTTGCTACAAATACAGGCTTTCATTGTTAGATGATGATGGCTCAGTTTCTGGACTGGCCAGGACTCTGCTGACCTACACCAGCAGAAAATGTGAGCCAGCTGTTGCTGCTGCCTCTGACTCTGCGCACGTCAAGACTCCCCTCTCTGCTGTCTTAGTCGCTCAGCCCCATCTGTAGCCTTATCAGCTACTCTGTTCCTTTGGTCTTCCCATGATTTTCCTTTAACTGCTTTGTGGCCCAGTTTGCAGAACTATTTTTGTTTTAGCAAACAGTCTTCCACTCCCACGTTGCAATGGATTAAGAGCTTGTAATTGCCATTGCTTTAAAGTCCTCGTTAAAGAGCTGGTCAAAGCAGGTTTAATCAAGACAGCGGCAGCTGCCTGTCTACAGAAAGGCTCCCAGTGTTGGCAACAAGCAGTGGGAGTTCTTAAGAACACATCCCTGGTACCTGCGGGGCCCGGGGCCTTTCAGGGCAGGCTAGATGTGCATAAACAAGCCACTGCTCTCCGTAGTCCTTCTTATGGGACCCTGAGGCAGGGGGTTTTCTCATACACTTGTACTCACGAGGAGATCTCAGTGATGCGAGTAAAGCCAGCAGCTTGTCAGCATCACACCATGTGCTCAGTCCAGGCTGTATCAGTGCACAGCAGACCCGACTGTGTGCGCTCAAACTCTGCAGAGGAGAGATTTGGCCACAAACACGCCTTCAGATTTTTCCAGTTTAAAAAAAAAAAAAAAAAAAATCTCATCCTAAATTTGCAGCTGAGTGATTTTTAAATCTCCCGTTTCTCACTTTTGCACTAAGTTCCTCCTTCGCACGGCTGCTTCCCTGCCTCTGCTGCCAGGGTGGGGAGGGACAGTGCAAACTTCCCCAGCAGTCTTGCTCACAGCATTCAACAAATTCCTCCGTGGAGAGTCCTCAATAGCAGTCGCCCACAACTCCTCATTGTGCTTGTTCACTCCTCTCCCAGCTGCTGCCAATGCTGAGCCTGCTGACCCACTTCCTCTGCGAGCCTCTTTCTTCTTGGGTTAATTCCCAATGCCTCACAAAAAGTGGGAAACCCAGCTATCCCCGGCGTTCGTGCATAGAAGGGAGCATATCCACGCGAGCACGCAGCAGGAGCCGAGATTGACTGTTGATGCAACATAACTATAAGTGCAATGTAAACACTGAGGCAGCAGATGATTTGATGCTGAACGAGGCAGGTTGCTCAGTTATAACTGAACTGCAATTCGTTAGTCACAATGGTTGCTCTCTCAAATGCAGAGAGAGGCAGAGGATGGGAGAAGAGAAGGCAGAGCTAGCCTCTTTTCCCAGTGAATACTGGCAGGGGGATGCACTCTGGGTGTTCTTCAGCTCCCTTCCTTGCTTGCTCCTTTCCCTGCAAGGGCTTTTTGGCAAGTTCTCATGACGGGGAAGAGAGGGTCAGCCTCAGTCAGGATTTGTAACTTTAATTCTTGCCAGTATCTGCACAGTTATTGCTATTGAACGTCTGTCTCCAAAGTAACCCTCCGTTTCTGCGTGGCTCAGAATCAAGGTTGCTTGGCCAGCAACACAGTGCCTCAGCCTGAGAGTCCCGGGTATCTTTGTTACTTTCCTTTTGGAAGAGCACAGCGAAAGAAATTCAAGTCTCAGCTGCAGACAGAAATATTGTTTTCACACGATATGCAAAGAAACTGTAGAACTCCTCACAGCAAGTTCAGAAAACGTCAAGATTCAGTGAGGGAGCAGAATCTGCACTTCTCAGAGATAATCCCACATTTGAGGAGGAGGAGTTAGTGTCCCATTTAAAAAACATTGTCTAACTTCTAGCAGCTACAAAGAGACCTGACACGCAGCATCTGTTATCTCACATCCTTCTAAAATGAGGATTCTTGTAGTTTTCTTTGGAGCCGAGGACGTAGGCTGGACTGGCTTCAGAGGTTCTTTTGTTTGACACCCTCCTCCCAACCGTGCCCTCAAACAGAAATGTGTTATTGCTTTAAATAATGTTATATTTTTGTTGGAAAATATGCACTGATGGCATGGCCTGGAAGATCGGTGATGAATACTCTGCACAGCCCTGCAGAAAGCTGATGTTTAGAGATCAATTAACCTGTCACACCAGAAGCACCACCATTTTCAATGCAGTCATGCCTGATTTACCCCAGTATGAGAGAAGAATCCCATTTCTTAGTGGTGGGAAGCTGACACAATCCAAACGTTATAGAGAAAGAACATCTGAGAAACAGACTCCAGGACTGAAGAAAAGCTGCACTGCATTTCTTCTATCACTTTTGCATAAACTTACTGCCATGATTTTAGTCACAAAAACATAAATACGGGACGATGTCATTCTTACTCTCAGATTTCAGTGCCTCTCTGAGTTTCTTGGGACAGTGTGTGACCTGGGAAATTCTGACCAGGCTGGAGGAAGGAGTCATAGGGGCTTTAAAATCTGTCATCTGATGGTTTTGGATGGAGCGAGGTGAGGACACATTGGGAAGCTCTAACAAGGTGATGAGACATGCCCCAAAACTTTACATCGGTGTTTGTTACTATTGATTTTCTTCCACCGTAGCGATGTATGCCAATAACAAACTTGCTGAAACATGGAAAATAGATCACTAATTGAGACTGACATGAAAGACTGGAGAAGGGAGAAGTTTGTTTGGAACAATGGGATCTTCACTTTAAGATTTGTGAAATCAGATTTCTATAACTGGACAACCTTCATTATCAAACGTTGGATATGAAGTTATTTTTCTTCCACAGCCCTGTTTATTTTTGTCCCTCTCTCCCTTCCTGATCTCATTTGCTGATGCAGATCTCAAATCGGCTCACATCAGAAGCTCCCTTGAGAGATAAAATGTATTTTTCAGGGTCTGAATACGTCCTGCTAAACAGCGAGGCCTATCTTAAGCAGGGTAGTAGGCAGCATCTCACTGATGAAACTGCTTATGGGAGAAAATGCTCAAGGGCAAAAGAAAGAGGCTTGGAGCTAATGACACATGCACACAGGCACCCAGACTGGGTCCAGAAGAATCCCACCTACAGACCTTATCTAGATGGACTTTCAAGCTTCTGTGCTCAGGGATGAGAGGATGTGGCAAGCACCATATGAAACCTGGTCAGATATGCTCAGCCAAATGGGCTTTTTTTCTGTACCACCTCATTCTTTACTGAGTTTAAACAAATTGAGCTGACCTTCTTATATCCTACACCCTAGGATGTGCCCGTTGGTAAAGCAACAAGGGAGAGCTGCTCTCTCCAGCCCCAGCCGCTGCCAGTCAGAACCTCTCTCATTCAGCAACGCACATATCAAAGCCTTGGTGAATTTCTGGCTAAAACACTGTTAGCTTCTCTCTGGAAGAAATCCTGTTTTAGCACAAGTATTGTTTAGATGATGAACACACTGACTCTGCAGCAGTCTACAGTCTTCCTGTTTGAAAGGATGGGGATCTAAATATTCTCTCATTAATCTATTAGTTCTAATTAGATACCACAGCCACTTATTTTCTAATCTGGAAAATGAGCATTCCAGATGTAAAGGGAAGGATTTCTTTTTTTTCCTTTCTCTTTTTTTCTTCTGCTTAGTGAAATGTTTAAATGCCTTGTCAACACAGGGAAAAAAAAGTGACACTTGATGAAAGATTAAGGAAAATGGGGAAGATTAACAAAGCTTGATAGGCAGGCAATTAAAATAGAAGTGAAGGATCGTTAGTATTCATTACTAGAAAACACAGGCAGGGAGGACTGTGCAGCTGTTGTAAATCCCTGGTATCAGACTGCAGAGAAGTCATTCCAAAAAATAACTTGCTCTTTTTGCTGGTGAAGTTTCCACTGGCAGTTAAGTGGATTAGCTGCTTTTTGTTGCCTCTTCACCCTTCAAGTCTTATCTGGACTAAAGACTGTTTGAAAGGCCTTTGAAATGTGGCACTACTAGGTTCTTGTCAAGGAAGCTCTTGCTTTCAGGAAGGTGAAATGGCTAATAACTCCCAGCAATAGTGACATGTCCTGATTAAATCAAAGTCCAGTGAGGAACAAGCTGCAGTAGAGATGCCAGACAGCAGGTTTCAGAAGTCAGAAAAGCAAGCAACCAGTAGGTAAACACAAGACTTAAGTCTCCCATTATCCCAGTTTCTCACTCTGTTTTCTCTAAGGAGAAGTCATTAGAAAAAGAAGGAATATACAAGGTGATGAGGGTGAAGTCTGCACTGGTGAAGTTATTGCAGGCTTAAAGGCAGACAGGCATAATGCAGTCTGCAAACAAAACTGGTCATTTTTAAACTTTTTTTTTTTTCCTGGAATAGTCACAGCTATGAAGAGATCAGAAGTTTTCACCTAGCATCATCTTTCTCCCTAGAACACTACCACCAGTCTCGCTGTCACCCACTTAACTTCAGCAAACTTGTTAATGAAAACCAAGCTGATCATCACATGCAGCACGGACTGCTAAACACACAGATACGAACGTGGGACAGAAAACAAGCCAGAAAGCAGTGGGAAGTCTCTCCTGCTAGAGGGTAACTTGGAGCCCTGAACAAACAGCAAGAACCACAGACAAACCTAAGGAGCTGCAGTGGCTGTATCTGGGCAGATCCTCTGCAGGCGGGGATCAGCTTGGCTTCCCGCGGGGGCTGTGCTGCTACACCTGTTGGGAATTACACCCCATCTGCTTCACTGACTGTGCTACGAAGAGCTTTTTTTTTTTCCCCTAGTTCCTTTTCCTAGAAAAGAAAAAATGGTATTTTCTTCAGGAAACCTTTCCTTCAAGAAGAGTAAGCTGGAGCAGGTCTCCCGGGGGAGGGTATAGATGGGGCTGTGGATGGCAGCTCTGGGCTCTTGCAAGAGAGCCTCTCTCTCTTCAAATTATTCCCTCTCCTTTGTGGCTGTGCATGTTTCTTCTGTACCAACGACTTGTTAACCCTTTGGTTCTGAAAATACCTTGTCTAATGCTTTCTGTGTTACTACAGTGACAACCATAGTGAACGAGCAACTTAAACCCTGGGACGCTCAACTGAGCGGTTACACTCACCTTCCAAACTCCTTCCTGCTAAGCGAAGCTCAAGGTTCAGACTTCCTACTTTTTCACCATTTGTGGCCTTAGGACTTTGCTGTTGAGAAAGGGCACAAATCCTTCTTTCTGGAAAAGAAACAGGGGAACAAAACCATTGCAGGAACTGCCCGCTTGCTCCTTGCTTCCAGTGTTTGAAGTCAGGACCCTTCTGATCAGGCTCAGTTCCAGCCCAACCCCCAAATGCCTGAGCCTTCCCTGTCTAATTCTGGAGTCTTCTAGCCCAAGCATGGATTTCCTTCCGGGTAGCTTCGGGCTTATCACTTTCATGTTTCATAATCGTGATCTGACAGATTAGGGGGATTATTTAGGGCTAGAGCCCAAATTAATGATGTTACTGACAGGCAGAAAAGAGATGAAAACTATCCCTGGCTTTTCATCTTCCTATTGTAAATACCAACTTTGTACTAGAACGTATCTTGTACATCATTTGAATGGAAACACAGCCAGAGCTTGTTGGACCAACTCCTGGAGCTGATAGTACAAAGCTAAGATCAAAGCATATGTGCGCGGGGGGGCTGCGCGCACACTGTGTGTACGTATCAACAGACAGACGGAACTTGCCGCGCACACGCTGTGCTACACCACTCTGGGCACAGCCCAATTCAGTGGCTACAGCAGTCATTCTTTTTCTGTTCTTCCACTGAACTGAATCAGTACCAGGTACAAGCTAAAAAACAGGAGGTGAAGAGGGGCACGTGTGCTGGCTCAGCCAGGGGTACAGCCCTGGTGGCTCAGGGTAGCTCCACAAGACTACTCCATACAAAGGGCTGTAGTTTCTGCTCAGTCCAGGCTAGAAAGTTGCCTGTTCGCAGAAAGAAGTTTGCTTTGTGCTCACCTCATCTGGCTAGCCTAGGGAAGGATGGATGAACTTCCACAAAGGATGAAAGAACCTCCAAGTTCCTTGCAAATCCTGTAGCTTGCCAGTCACTTCCCTGACGTAAGTACAGTAAGAACCACTAAACATATTGCCAGGCAAACCAGCTATTCTGCTCTCTGTCCTGGAGGGGTAAGAGGGCCGGGGGTCACCACTTCACACTGTGCAATCGTTACCCTGTCAGTAGCTGCTCAGAGTCTCTCCTGATCTGTTCCTGCTACATAAGATGTCTTTCTATCAGGGTTCTGGGTCTCTGACATAGCTGCAAACTCCAGTGGGTATTAGGAAAGGACATTATCAGAATGTAGCTGCAGGGAAAGATTGTTGCTCAAGAAACCTCTTTCCTATACCTTGGAAGTTTGCAAAGGGCTCCTTTTCCAGAAACTCTAATCAGCTTGACAGTCTTCTGGTTGGTGTCTGAGCAGGACTGTGTGCTGATACCCTTTAGAGCTAGTGAGGCTTGTTTTTAAGGTTCAGTACCAGTTGTTCTTTCCCCTGATTGCACACAAAGACAGCTATTCCAGGAGATCCAGTTCACATCAGTTCAGTAATCACCTTTGGTCTTTGTTTCACCCTGAAGCATTCAAGTAACAGATGAACTGGCAAGTGTCAAGTAAAGCTTCCCCAGCCTCTCCTGTCTGGCAGACTTCTCCAAAATTCCTAAAGTGGGGCTGGACCCTTCAATTAGCACCCACCTCTAAAACAAGGCTTTAAGTAGGATACTGATTTTTTTTATTCTTCCCCCCTCCCCCTTTAAGAAAAAAAAAAAAAACAAAAAACAACTGTGCATGCCCTGGACTTGGCCATGGGACCTCTATCCCACTGCTCAGTCCTCACTGGACCCCTGTTCAAGCCTGAGCTGCCAGTTGTGTAAGAAAAGCCAGGCAGTCTCCACGCCACAAAGCAACTCACTGCACTCAGGCAGAGTCCCACCAACTTTGTGGCTGCCAGGATGGGGAGGGGGCAAAAAACCTCTTGGCTAGAAAGAGAAGCCTGGATAGCCACATGCAGTTCTATCTTCCCCCGTGCTTCCTGCGGCAAAGATCCGGTGAAATCAGGCAGAAGGGTCATTCCCTGTTGCCTACTAGTACTCAAACAAGGCAGCGTTTGGTTTGGTTTTGGTGGGTGGGCCCTTTCATCATGGGAAAGGAAGGGGGCAAAGCTTGCTTTCCAGAAGGAGGTGCGTGCTGCACTTGGCTGGATACGTTATTAGGAATGAGCTGAGCTGGTAAAGGTCTGCTTTCTATTCTTTATTTCATTACAGTTTGCTGGAGAACTCCAGACACGTTCCACTTGCAGACTGTGCCTGTAGAATGGACTAAATTAGAGGGCTGCTTCAGGAACATTTTACGGTATTTTTGGCCAGGGCAAACTACCATGGCTCATACACAGAATCTGATCTTTGCATATGGAAAAAGACAACAACCTAGCTTCAAGTGAGGCTAATAAACCTCCATGATTTGTTCCACGGCCCATTGAATCTTCAAAGAAGCACAAACACAGGGCAGCTGGGCATAGCTGAGCTATGGGCTTTACAGGTTCATAGAAGAAACACGTATCAACTTACTTTCTAATTGTGCTAGAGTTTTGAAAGCAGAAATAAGGCTCAATTTATCTAATTCTTTAGGGATACTTCTCTTTTTATGTGTGCCTAGTACCCTAGGGAGCCAGTGTCTGACTTGCAGCCTACAGGCACACAATAATAATGAGAAATATATCCTATGAAAGATAAAACTCAAGTGATTCAGCCTGAAACAAGAGGCAGGACACCACACACCACTTTTGGATAATTCCTAATCAATAACAGGAGAGAACTGCCCTCCTTGCAATACAGAAAGGACCTCACATTTGAAACGAAAGGCCAGGAATCAAAACCATCATACATTTCTGCAAAGCTGCAGGCTTTTGGCTACAGCTGTTAGGTCTAGCCACAAGAAACAAGATACACGCTCCAAAAGGGCATTGGGAACGTTTATAGATGCTTATGAAGAACTGTACGCAGACAATAACAGGCTTTAGAAGAAAGGCAGGTTTAGGTACCACGAAGTGGACACAAAGAATCAGCATTATTTTTGCTCGCCATTGATGCTACTCTTCCACTGCTTCCCTGCTCTTCTTTTCCAGGAATGCTGTTTGAAGCAGAGGTGAAGGGGACTAAGACTCACCTAGATAAGCATTTCCAGCTTGTCTGTCAGGAAGGACATGAGTAAGGGCAGGGCATAAGCACAGCTTTTCCAGGTTAGGTAATTTCATTGAATTTGGTTTTTTGGGGACTAACATTTTGTAAGTCATGTGAGAGTGTAACCCAGCTGCAGCTCCACAGCACCAGAGTCACCTTGCAGTGGCCTTGCTGTTCGCTGCCTTTGCTTCGGATCCAGGTGGCTTCAGGTGACTCATGCTTCTAATTAATGCCCTCGCCTGTCTAAATGAAGCAGGGCTTTGAAGCTGGAGCCAAACAAATTGGTCCCTAGAGAAGAGGATGATGTGTGGCAATGCTAGTTGCATCATCCAAACAGCGAGGCCACTCCGCTTCCCGCAGCACCGGCTTTGGTGAAAGAGAACTGAAAACGAAGGGAACCCCTGGGGAACCAGGGACATAATACACCTGTGAGTGCTCATCATTAAAGCACTACCGCTGTGCTGCTGGAGAGGCTTGCTATGGCTCTTCCCTATGTGTTTTGTGATTTAAAACCCCTTCCTTTTCAAATCAGGTCAGGCTAAAATGATATTGAATACACAGCAGCCCAGGAAAAGAGTTCAGGCAAGAGGGGAATGGTTTTGCATCACTGAAAGTGTTTTAACATTGCAAAGCTGCCAGAAAGATTCCTTAAATACTTGAAGGTCACTATTAAAGCAAATATCCTTCCCCCTGCTGCCTTCAGTGCCTGGCTGTCGGACAGCTGTGGACGAGACCAGTCCCCCCGAGGCTGGAGGCCCACTGGAGTCTGTGCTGATATGCACGGTCAGCACAAACCTGTCTGGTATTCCCTAGCCCCAGACCACCAGTCTGTTCCTTCATTTCTGAGGTGAAAAGGCTATAATTACTGTGTTTGTTTGTAGTGGCATTAGTCATTTAGCATATCACTTCACAGCAGGCTATCATTACTTTTTTTCCTACCACATTTATTAGAAGGCTGGTGTCTGGCTAAGGTCTTGAGGTGGGCTTTAGGAAAGCAATACTCTTTTTGTGTGTAATCCATCACAGGTTTTTTTCCATATGAGTCAGGACAAGTTATTTTGTGTATCTTCACAGTAGTTTCTTATCAGTAAATGGGGATAGTTAAGTTCACTCTGTCCCATTTGACTGAAAATTCTTGAGAACAAGATCATGCACGGGCACATTCACAGGCTGCATGCAGCACAGTTCAACAGAACCACCTGAGTCAAGGTGAATCACAAGTAACATACCAACACTAAGGTATTCTCCCCTGGTAACTGGTGGGGATATTTACCAGGAAGCCATCCCTCTACACTGCTATCTCCTGGGCTGTGTCAGCTTTGACTGGGTTATCCCCCAGTGCACCAGCTGCCTTATTTTGCCCATGTCCCTTGCCCCAGTAGATTGGGTATCCAGCTGTGGAGCTGAGGGAACTTTCTTGTAACATTCACGCGATGAAGGTCTGCCTAACAGCTCCACACTCCTGGCTAGCTCTGTCTAGCAGCGCCCGCAGCCGTGGCTGTGCAGCCGCCTTAGCGCTGGCGGCAGGTGAAGGGCAGAGAGCTGGGACACGGACCCACTTCGACCTGCCCTCCGCTTTTACCTCACTGCGTATTGGAAACCCTCCAACCACTACAGAGCTTCAGTTGCCACAACTGCCATTACGCTTGCAAAGTTATTGGTAGCTACGGGCCAGGACAAAACCAGTTTCCTCGGAGCAGGGAGATGGGGAGAGAGGAGCACAGCCATGACAGGAACCTCAGAGCATGCGCTGAGGCCAAAACAAGATGAGAAGCTAAACAGAAGCTCTTCAAAAAACACCGGGGTCCCTGTGAAGAAGCCTTTCCTGTTTCTGCACAGGAGCCACATGCAGGAATTTGAGTGTGCCACACTCCCCAGAACAGGATCAGCGTTCTTCACAGCCACTACTGTGTTGCTAATTCATTTTAATAAATGTATGCTGTGGAAATCACACTTCATTTATGCCCAAATCAAGCCACAAAGTTTCTATTATTTTCCTCAGCCACTCCCTGTATACAGAAAAAGCTCATCAATAGTAAACAAACAAGATCAGCTTGTTTGCAGACTCGTCCCTTAAGCTAAGCGTGGGGGCTTTTCAGGTAATCCCTTGGAAAAGGTTATGGTGTTTGAAGTTGGGTAACCAGAGACTTTTATTTCTGTAAGAAGCAGTAAATGCCTTGGTATCAAATATCTTTTCTATATGCATAGAAATCCTGCATGCAGCTGTGCTAAGATGTTCCTCCAGGTTCCAATCCGCAGTACTTTCGGTCTTTCCGCTGATTAGTTATGGACTTTGCCATATGATAAGACCATATGCTTTCCCTTGCAGGAAACATATCTAGATTATTTATTTTCGCCTTTTTTTCCATCCCGCTGTCTAATTGTTGAAAAGGCCCAAGTTTCTTTACTTGACTGCAAGAGGTAATGAATTTCAAGGAGGAAAAACTGGAAATCATCCATTTTTTGGATGCAGAAGCTGTGTTTTCCAAAATGTCCTTTCTACTCTTTCTGAACAGATGTACCCACATTCACATACAGTTTCTTCCTCAGATTTGTGGAGCAATGCACGGAGCCCATCCTTCAGCCAGGGTGTTCTCCGTCATACTGTGTAAATTACGTACGAAGCTACAGAGGGGTGTGAGCATTTCTAACCACGGCATTCTGGAAGTGGCAGAGCACTGCAGCCAGGCTGGCTGAACAAATCAGTCAGATGACATTCAGAGGTGTCTGAAGGAAAAACACAGATGCCCTCCTAAAAATTTCCTAGTCAAAACCAGCCACATTTTACACCTGACAAACCGCAGGTAATAGAATGACTCTCTGCATATATAGGTACAGCTTAACCTATGTAACAGGCAGCTTGAATTGTCGCTGGGAAGCAAATTGCCATTAAGGATTTTGATGTTGTCTTTGCTATAGCACCTGGCATATGATTTATAGAGCTTTAGTCAGGGGAAGTGAACAAGGTGAAACCCCTGAATTGGTGTCAAGCTAGTATTTACCATTCCTTTTTAAAAGGCAAAAAGGGGGAAAATGGTCTATTACGATCCAAAGTCATAAAGATATTTTCCTTGAAGGCAGTAATAACTTCTGAGCCCCTTTTTCTTCCACTGTTTTAGGAAATCACATGAAAAACAAAGGGTTTTTTGTATGGTTTTGTTAGCGACGGGAGTTTTTAGGACAGGATTGAAGCTTTGATTTCACAACAGAGATCATATTTTAAATCAGCTAGGGCTTTTTTCTTGACACGATGCTTTTAAAGTCACCTCTAATGATCATCTGTTTTGTTTCATTTCCACTGTAATGATGCCACTTCAATTAAAAGTGACTACCCAGAGATTCCTTTAGTGGGCAGCTATTCCAAACACTGCACCAATTCCACCTGATTAGTAATACAATGATTAAGGCAAATGAATTGGTTCCTTTGACAGAGCTGGCTGGATTTTGCTGCAACTGTCTGTACAGATGCTTCTGTTTCTCCAGCATGGGGCTGTCTTTAGCAGTGAAAATTACTGATTAAAATGGTCACCTCTCACACAACAGATTTTTTTTTTTTTCTCCACCTGAGTGCAGCTAAAAAATTTAATAATTTATGCCTCAAAGTTTGTGTTACTTCACACACAAGAAAAACATGGAAAGCAGAGTCCCATCATCCTGAGGAGACAGCTTGATTTTGATTGAACAGCAGGCTTGGGGTTCACTGCTTTGTGTTGATAAAGTTCAGATGAAGATATGAAATTCCCTAACAGCTGCTGTGTTCAGTGAAGTCCTGAACACAGTCACTTCTTTCCTATCTTGGAACAAGAGGCCTGGTTACTTGGACAGATCTGTACTGTGCTCTGCTTGCACACCATTCACAGTCCAACGAGCGCTCAGTCAGACACAGTTCCCAACTCCCCCTCATTCCTTACCCAGCAGAGCCTCCCTCATGATTCATTTCTGCAAGCTTTCCCTGGGCAGCACTCCTTTTTGACATTTGGAAATGCTGCCCTGGAGCTGGGAGTACCATGAATCTAATTCTCACAGAGAAAGAATCCAAAGGCACCTGCTATTTTGACTGTAGCAAAATGAAGATATCATCCTTTCTACTTACCATTTCCAGTCTTTACACAGGCTCTGTTCTGGCACTTGATAGGGAAAGATGCATTCTCCTTGGCACAGACAAAGCAAAAATGAGCCCAAACTGCCACCTGTAACTCCTACAATTTGAAAATATTTCACCTCTCAAAGACAAGCTGCGCAGATCTTAAGAGGATCTTGCTCAGCTGCTTCCCACCCCGTCTGGACTGCACTCCCACTGAGCTCTGCTGGAAGCACTTGTGTCACAGGTGCCTTGTATCTCACAGCACACATGGAGACCATTCACATTCACTTTCCCTAATTATTAGAACCAGAAACAACCATTGCTTTTTTCATCCTTTCCTTGAAATACAATTTTTGACTTAGACTCTCAGCAGATTATCTCTGTGCCAAGGAGGACCATCACTTACAAATCTCTGTCCCCAGTGAATCATATACTTGACAGAAACTCTATTCTCCTAAGGCTGCTCTCATGAAATTAATCGGTTATGTTGATTTCTTCAAGCCACAGTTTATTGTCTCCCAGCTGCTCTTAGCACCTAAACAGCACCAGGCGACAACTTCTACTATTCAAGACTTTAGAAAAGCTATGAACTACTGGCAGCACTTTGAGGGCTAGTCACTGATGACATCTCTATTGTCATTCCTTCGTGGAATGACTTACTAGTGTTTTCCTTTTTCCCCATCTGCAGTTCTAGATGAGATAGAGCTGCTTCTGTGCATGAACCAACATGGTTCAAGCTTTTTCAGAGTAACTGTTGATGTAAATGCCCTACAATCCCTGTCTCGGTTCTCACCCTTTATTTTTAACGTAAACACCTCTGCTTCAGAGTAATCCTTTTTATTGTAGTCCTGTCTCAGCTGCTTTTTTCCCTCTATGATTCCATAATGTTGTGTTTATCTAATGAAAATGGGATGGCTTTTCAGCTGACGTAGACTGGGTGAACTGTAGCAATATCAGCAGAGCTGTGATGATTTACACTGTCTCGGTTCTGACCAAACACAAGTAGCTACAATAACTTACTCTTTCATGTCTGCTGGAGTGGTTTTTGGACATCACTTTGCATCCATGGCTTTTGAAAGGAAAAGAACGTGCTTTCAGCTAGTTACCCTGTGGTTCAATTTCTGATATCATGACTGCTGTGTAATGGAGACATGGAGGGGTGAATCACACCACAGCTATTTTAGCCTGAAACCTGATTCGCGTGGTAAGACACACTCACTGACACTGGGGGAGTCATCACTGGGGCAGGTGGTTTGGGTCTCTGCAGGACCAGACTGGTAGTACTCAGGAGAGACTACTATCTTTGTCCTAGCAATCACTTCCATGATGTGTTAGAGGATACAGTCTTCTCTTTAGCTTCAAGCTTTGCCCACAGAGAAGGTGCAACTCAAGCCTCTTTGTGAAGAATTAGGAGGGAGCTATAGGGCTGGTAAAGGAGAAGCTCTGAACCAGACCTCCTGCTGCCCCCCTGATTTGTCAATGACCTTGAGATATGGCCATCTCAAAGCTAAGCCTCGTCTCGTTGCCAAGTCATCTGTTAAACATTGGGGAAACATTCAAAGTGAACAACATATTTAGCCTTTCAAAGCTAATGATAGGTTTGTGTCAAACCAAGCCCTATTCTGATGTGATTTATTCTCGTAGTCTGTATCTCTCTTTCCCTTTTTTAAAAACTTATTGAATGCAGGTGATGTATTTTTGACATGATTGATTTTGACCTGAATGTGCCTGAGCTAAATGAATCAACATTGCCAATTTCCCCTGTCTGGGACTCAAGAGCAGCCAAGTTGATAAGGGCATTCTTCCTTCCATTGAAATGTTCTAGCAATAGCCCTTGTTTTCCAGCTGAGGAGTCATCTGCATTGTATCAAACTGCACTCTGTGAAATGGTGGAAATTCATAGAGCAAAACTAGGAGTGTTGTATTTCCTTTGGATTCGGCTTTCACCTGTTCTAAGGCAGTTCACTCCAGGCTGAAAAAAACCCAAGCAATTCGGGTGGATTGATACTGGTGACTTCCACCCCTTGTGGCTGTTGCTCTGAGTTTCCAGGCGACAGGCTGCTAATTAATATTTCTATCTGAGTTTGGAGGCACTGAGCTTTCGGTGAGAAAGTCCGTGGTCTTGCAACACTTTCACCTCTGTATTGCAGCCTACAGAGGCTCAATTAAACAGCTTAACTTACTGTTGCTTCTCTGAGCTCGCATCCTTGGGGATTTTGTTTGCCGGCACAGCCAGCCACACCCTGGGGATGCGAGGTTCCCTGGTTCAGAGCAGGTGGCTGGGGCACAATCCCTGCTGTTTGCTCCGTTTTTAAGCAGAAGGAAGGAAATTCTCTGGGATCCATGCTGGTATTGAGCAACAGGAGAAGTGTAAGCACTCCCTTACATATGGCCCAAATCGTTGCTAGGAGGATGATGAGGTGTTTGGAGGCTGTGCCTCGTGCTAATGCCCCTAGGCTGGGGGCTGACCGCCTCTTCCCACCTCATCACTTGTTTTGCTGCCGTGCAAATTTTACGTGTCCGTTCCCAGTAGCACTTCATTCAGTCTGTTCTGCCCTGCACTAAGCTGCTTGCCTCTCCCTCCTGTGACGCCAGTGCGCAAAGGAAAACAACAGCATGTTTCAGTAGAGAAGGGTATCAAGCAATTGTAAACCGAGGTTCCCAAAGACGAGGTTTTTGCAGGAAAACAGTTTCTGGAGCCAGCCACTGGAGGGAGCCACTGGAAGGAGGCTGGACTTGGGCAATACCAGTTAAAACACAATTTAAAACACCTTGCAGCTTAACAGTCCTCCTTCCCGCAAAAGGGCAGGTCCAGGAATTGAGGGATATAAATATGCATGGAGTGAGAATCCTAAAACCTGCAGGTTTCTCCCAGAGAAAGCCCAGGTAATGAAAATCATCTTGGCAGAGACCTAAAGATGAAAAGTAACTCAGATCTAGTTCAATCATAGTCTTTCCTCATCACACGAAAACACACAGTGGCTTTGATAAAGCCAAGGGGAAGAAAGAGGTGTTAAGTATTCAGGTAAGGAAAAGGTTTAAAGTAAGTGAAGACTGAGCATCAGTGGCAAGAGAAACCATTTGGAGAAACTGTGTCAGCAAGGTGCCAGACGTGCCCCTGCATGCTCTGTCCATGCTAGAATAAAGTCATTTTATCATAGGCTAAGAAGTGCTTTGTGATCAGAAGTGAGTATCCAAATACAC
The DNA here is from genome assembly GCA_033439905.1 of Ceryle rudis. Classification (NCBI taxonomy): domain Eukaryota; kingdom Metazoa; phylum Chordata; class Aves; order Coraciiformes; family Cerylidae; genus Ceryle; species Ceryle rudis. The sequence continues at coordinate 42,687 of JAAGNO010018806.1, read as the reverse complement.
TACTAGCCAAATAAGTGCTTCTTGCAGAGGAACTGTATTTTTTTTCCTCATCATTCTGAAAAATTCACCTGTTTCGCTTTCCAGCTCATCAGGTGACGTTTTATCCCCTACGGACAGAGGCAGGTCTGCGGTACAGGTGTCACCATTCTCCAGATCTGCTGAGGTTTTAATATGCTTTGGAAATCCTGAAATACTTCGACAAAGCGTGTGCAGACAGTACACCGGGGGTGTCGGTGTGAAGCTAAAGCTGGAAGAAATGTCCGCACTGTGAACAACAATAAAGATCTGAGGGTTTCTGAGGAAGCGTGTGTTCTGACCAGTCCTTGCAGTCACTGCTAATCCAGATGGCAGAGGCGAGAACAGACCTTTCTCAAAGGCAGCCCTTTGCAAGCCACAGCTCTGCTCGCTCCTTGGCTTCTTGATCCCTGAGGCTGTTGAGCAGGAGCAGCTCACGCGGCAGCAATCTCCAGGCACAGCAGAGCGGCTGCAGCTACTCAGCCCCAGCAAGGTAATAGTGAAGATGCTCTGTGCAGATGCTGCCACACAGCCCGCAGTGAAGTGACTCCCTACACTACCCTCAGGGATCCCCCTGCTCCCAGAAAACGCTCCTCTGTGGAGGGGGAGCTATTCCAGATGCAGCTGCTAAAGGAAGAATACAGGAATAGGGCAAGAAAGTAGAGATTCTCCTCATAATTTTCCCATTTCTCCCAGCTTCCAGTGAGCTGTGGTTTAAGGACATCCAGATGTGAGATCTTTGTCCTCTACAGTTCTTGATGGATTTTGTACAAGTTCCACGACAAGAAATTAATGTATTAAAATATTTTAAGGCAAAGAACAAACACAGACAGAGAACACATCATGGTGTAAGGACCGGGGAAGGGCTTGGCTCCTAGACACTTCCATGGGTGCTTTGGTTTATTAGGAATATTCACTGGAAAAATCAAGGAAATTGCACAGTCATTGGCAACATCATTGTGTTCTGAGGTACCCTTTTTTTACCACAAAGGCATAACTGGGTGGCCGGCATTAGGGAAAAAAAATAGATCTGGGGGCTTGATTTTAGCTTTCTCTATGCCTTTCCCGTTCAAAGAGTAGGAGAGGAATTTGTGACAAGATACGTCCTCTGCATCACATCTTCAACAAAAACAATTAAGAGGGAGGAAAGAAAAAAAGCTGAAGCCGTGGCCATTTTGTTACGACATTTACAAGCTGCCCATACATATCTACTCCACGTGTGCTGCTGAAGGACTTGCGAGAGGCCGCGAGCTGCCACTGGTCCTAGTTTGGGATTTTGGTTTTGCTGCACTTTTAATTAAAGCCGAGCAGCACCTCCACAGTCCCCTTGACCTTTATCCATGTCCCCCACCTACCACATTCTCCCAGAGGGTGCTTTTGTCTTTGCCTGGGATCCTGCAGATGCATTTCTATCACCAGCAATACTAACAGCGGAGAAGTTACTCACTGCTACCTTATTCTGGGGAAACACACAACCACAGCACCGCAACTGTATTTTTCTACTCTTGTTTCTCAGCCAAGGTATTTTCTATTTCTGGAAAGTTTCTAGCTTCCTAGTTGAGACACTGCTGCTGATGCCCAGTCAGATGAATTTATGTGGAGCAAGACAGAGATGTTAAAGTGTAAACGCAGGTCAGAACGCTTAAACGCTTCTCTAACATCCTTTCACTTCTGTGCTGAACTCTGGTGCCTTGAAACTGACCCAGCCCTAGGTTTTATTTTGCCAAATCGAACCCTAGAAGGCATGGCTTTGAGATATTTTAAAAGGCAGCACTCAATTTTGTCTCTTCTGACTGCATCCACTACCAGCAGAAGGAAATTTCTCTTTGTCCCTTTCCACATAACTCCCGTCCTTAAGCTGGAGATGAGCCCCTGCAGGGACTGAGCATTGCTTTAGCACCAGCCATAAATAAAATCTGCTTTCAAGGAGAACAAAGGCAGTCGTGTGGGGTGGAAGAGCAGCCCCGGCGACGCTAAACGGCAGGCTGGACCACGGGGCAGACGCGGCTACATCTGGCGAGTGGCTGGACAGCTCAGGGTGGGCCCCAGGGGCTTGGCAGAGGGACACCTGGCTCAGAGAAGGGCTGCCCGGCATTGATTTCACACCAGGGACACAGAGATGCACATTTGCTTAAACTAATTAAGCAGGGGAGAAGCTGCCTCGTCATCTGGCTTTGCTGATGGCTGGCGCAGGCTCATTTTTGTATCGGTTTATTAGCTCTGATAGCTGATCTTATCTAATTGAATCATCGCCTAATGATGCAGCGCTGCCCCGCGAATGTTTTTTATTCTCGCATAGGTGGAACTTGTCTGTATTGCCAGACACAAGATGGGCAGCCTTTGATGCAGGGCAAGAGCAAGCAAGGGAACTATTCAATACACCTTTTTCTTCCACATGTCACGCACACTAGATAGGGCCGATATCTTCCTCTGTTGCTCACATCAATCAACTCATCCAGTGCTTGCCCCAGAGCACTGCTTGCAATCCCCTGGGAAAAGCAGCCAGAAAGAAGGAAGGTTCTTCCAACATCAGCAAACTTCCCCTGTACAATCATCTAAAGTGCCTGGTGTTTACAAGCAAATGAAACAGAAAAGCAGTGCTGAAAGGGAAATGAAAATGGGAATCAGCTGGGAATGGCACATAATGCTATGTTTAGCTTTGCTAAGCATGGAAAAATATTTATTTCAAGCCTCAGGGATATAACAGGGGGCACGTAATTAACCAGCACCAGCAACGAAGGCCACTGTTTTCATGCCTTTCTGACCCCAGGGACCAGCTGCAGCAAGTGAGGAGGCTGGAAACACTAGCTCTGGCTGGTTTGAGACCAGCGCTGCGAGCCTGAAGCAGAACAAGCTCGGGATTTCTTGAGGATTTTGTGTGCAGCCACAGGGCCAGGAGGATACTAGTTTGAAACAGGAGTGCTCAGCCTGGTGGTGAATGTTCAGCTAAGTCACACCTTTAGATAAATTTCTCTTTGATGTCTAAGGTCCTTAGGTTTGTGGATATGTTTGGACTTGAAGGTTGAACTGATGAGAAGTGACAAAACATAACGTGACAGGTCATGACAGGAGGGAGAGGAAGAAACAGAGCGAGGTGATAGGAAAGCAATGTGAGAACAGAGACTGCAGTATGGTCAGGCTGGGAAAACAATGCCAGTTCCCATACTGAATGGGAATTAACTTTCAGGACCAGAAAAGAAAGAAAACCCAACCCATCGAAACAACATAAGCAAATTCCCCATCTGACTTTCAACCCTGAGGAGTTTACGGACTGCCTGCGTGGAGCAGCTCATGCCAGGGAAGTGCTGACTGAGCACTCAGACTCCACTTTGCTCTGGGGAGGGAACGCTGCCATCCTAACAAAACGTACAGAGCAGCAGGACTGCAGTTTGCCAGAAGGCAACTTGTGTAGTCTGGAGGGGTGGGACACCCACAAAACTGGGGGCCCTATTCCCCTGCTTCTAGGGCTTGGGGGTCTGTGCTCTCAGGGGTTACGTGGCATTTCTGTGGCGTGCTTTGGTCCCTGCACATCCCAGTTCCTCGGCTGAAAACGCAGAGGCAGCAGCACTTTTCACCCAGCCTTGCTTGCTTTTCCTAATTGCACGCTATGTTCTTTTAGGAGCAGAGACTGCCTTTTATTATCTAGAAGCACAGCACCCAGCACAGTTTGAATTTTCCCTGGTAACAGAACAGACTTTTTGGTCTGGACCTATCTATGGAAATGCCAGGTTTCCCCAATTTCTTTTAAAGTTTCCCAAATGAGGCTTGGGTGCTAATACATCCTGCAGTTGCTGAGTCACTCCAGAAAATAAACAAAAAAAAGAGAGAGGGGAGGAGAAAAGAAAGACATTTCCTGGGGGTGTTGTAGCTGTTTTCTATTGGCCATTTGGACCATCCTATCAAATTATTCAGAGAATTAAATCCTCAGCATCAAATTCATCAATATATATATAAAAAAATAAATTAGAAGCGATTGTATTATTTCTAGTTAATATTTTTGTTTGAATTCTGGGACCCCTCCTGGTTTCAATTCCTGCCTTCTATTCCTATTGTAACATGTTTTTCTATAATGTGTCAGGAAGGTGAATGAAGAATTTTTCTTTCCTTAGTACAGCTGTCTGAATCAAGCCTTTCTCATGGAGTCTGCAGTGTCTTCCCAAGACCTTCCTGCACCCTAGGACAGGTACCCTGGAGTAGCAATACTCTTATTTGTATGGGGCTCTCCTTTAATTTGCTGCCTGAGTCCCTGAACAGCCCGGTGCAGTCCAGCCAGAGCATTGCTATAGAAACAAGGTGGTGGCAAAAGATGTGCTGGAATCTCTGTATCTGACTGAAAATAGCTCCTACCTACCCGGTGTGCTGGAGCCTTTAACAGCCTGACCTTTCTGCTGGAGCCTCCTGTGCTTTGTAGCAAAGACACAATTAGCTTTCATTTGGCCCCATTAAAACTTGCTCCCACAGCCAGGTATTGTGCTGCCAGCTGGATTCCTGAGAACTCTGCTTGGAGGGGTGGTGAGGAGAACGTGCTGGACCATATCCCACTGTCCTCCCTCCCACTTGCTGAACACCTCCAGCCTCAACCCAGGTATGGCAAAGATAGGTCTCAGCCACAGGTTATCAGAGGACAGAGAAAGCGACCCATTCCAAGTATGAGCTGCTCTCTGCACCCCTCCCCAGAACAGGATGGGAGCAATCCCACCTCCTCTTAAGGTGCCTGGATATGCCTGTGCATCTGCATACACAGGACTGGTAACACTGCAGACCTTTCAGCAGAGAACTGGCCCTTCTCTGGCCTTTAGGTTTGTTGACTGAATACAGCTGGGCTCACATCGCTGCCCATCACAATGGCATCAGGCATCATCCAAATCTAACAGCAGCATCCTTGCTGCGCACTCTGCAGCCAAAAGGAAAGATGTCCATCATAAAACCACCGAGGAAACAGCCCTTCCAAAGAAGCCTGTGACTCACAGGTCTTGGCAGGAGTCATCTCTCCAAGGCATTGGATTGTGGCTCACTGGGAATTGCAGCACCGTGATGCTGGTAAAAAATACCTTCATATTTCTGAGGCACATGTCAGACAACTGCAGGATCTGAGAGAGCCCAGTGTTGCTTCTGTTCCTAGTCTGCCTGAGTCATGGAACCTGTGAGACAGAGCCACATCACACGACCGACCAGGGGCTTTCCTTTGGTCTAAATCAGGATGACAAGCTAAGACTCTCTAAGAAAAGAGACAAAACTTCATTGCTGCCTCTTGTTCACTCACCAGCTGCTGTCTTCCATGATGGACAGGACTGGTACCATGAATGCTGGCCCTTTTTCTCCCACACTCCCCCTGCAGAAACAGCACTCTGCCAACCCCGCATTCTCCTCTGTCACCTCAGAGATTCCTCTCAGTGCTGTCATGGCTCCTCTCAAACTCCTTCAGCTTCCCCAGGGAGCACCTGGACCTCTGCCTTTGTAGCAGACGCTCTCATCACTGCTCCACCCCCACAGCACCTCTGGTGTCCCCACGCACTGCCCTGCACTGAAACCTGCCTCTCTGCATGGCCCAGGCCAGCTGCAAGGGGAGTGCCTCATACAGCAGCGGCAGCAGCATGGGCAGTCTAGGCTTAAATGTCTCCACCCCGAGGCTGAGCTAGAGAAGATTGGCAGAAATTCTTTATATAGCCACCAGCTTAAAGTCTGATACCCCATAAAACTGGTTTTTCTTTTCCTCTGGCTTTCAGAATCAGATGGATTTCTTCATCCATCAAGAGAGGAATATTTCTGCTCACCTCCAGCATCATTTCTTTAGGGCCCAGTAACGTCAGCTCTCTCTGGACTGGTTTTCCCTCCCTGCCTTGGCAAGGCCAGGCAGGCACTAACACACAGGACAGACTTTGTTTAAAGAAACCTTGCTACTTGAAGAACACAGGTTGAACATTTCATTAAAAGAAGAGAACCTCTGTTTTGACATAATTTTGCCTTTTAAATTAGTCCATTCTTCTCAATGACAAGTCTCTCTTTGGGCTGTAGGGATGCTTTTTTTTCCCCCCTCATTGAAAGAACAGGAAAACTGCTGCAAGGTTTTTTTTTCTAAAAAGAAGAGTTAATGTAAAAGCTTCTCAGCAATGGAGACAAAAAAATACTTTCCCTCTCTTGCCCTGTTCGCATTGCAATAGCCTGCCAGTGGGCAATGCTCAGAGAGCCCCAGCAAATGGTCACAGCAATCACAGACTTAATCAGCAACTGACAGAAAGAACAGGCCAGTGTTTATGACAGGCTTTATTCTGTGGGAATAGAGCTTTGACTTGTTATCTCCTGAAAATCCTCACTGCCAAATCTTGCCCTGTGTATTGTGAGTGCTACCTTCTCTCTAAGCCACTCACTGGACATGTTAGGGCAAGCTGATGAGAGCTAATGAGGCTGGGCTGATTTACTGGAACCAGCTTGCTTGGTTTTTTCCTCTCTCTAGGGCTGCTATGAACAAGGGGTAAATGCACTGACGTCACTGGCATGAGGCTGATGTAAAGCCAGGAAAAGGAGTGGCAAGCACACACTGTTTAATCAGATGCTCTGGCTGCAGATCTGCTTGGCATCCACTATTTGTTTTGCTTGTCACAAAACAGGAATTGCCAGCACTTTGCTAAATGCAGTGGAAATTCCTTTTCTTCCAGTGCTGGGGCTGTAAAGTCTCCTTGAGCTTCCTCCCTTACACTGCTTCTGAAACAGCCCCAGAAATGCTCCTGGAAACAAGTGCCTCGGCGAGCTCTCCCCCCTCTCCAGCAGCAACAGCGGGCCAGAGGGACCACTCCTCTTCTTTCTCTCTGCAGTGGAGATCTCCCAGGCTGCTCCCCAGAGCTCTCTGCCTCCCCACGCTGTTGCTGCTCTGCCCAAGGTCTGTGAGCACTTCCAGTTGGAGCAGGGGCTGAACCCACCACTTCGCAGTCCCTCTCTTAGACATCCAGCCAAAATTCTAAGGAAGTAAAAATGGGGTTTGCAGCTACAGCTATTTGAAGCACCTCCAAGTTGGCTGGCTGGTGGCTTCTATAATTTATATTGCATATGCAGTAGTAGCCCTCCTGGGAATCTTAGGACTTTAAGTCCCTGATAGAGCCATTCTGACACATGCTCTGCTTAGGTGTTTCCTTTCACCACTAAATCTGCAAAGAGTTGATGTCTTCTTTGTATTTCAGCCCAAATGTGATACAGTTGGACCTAGACAGACAGGGTGATCCCGTTGACTCAATCCAGCAGAAAGAGAAATGCATTATAAATTCTTATAAATTCTCTTTACACTGTGCATGTTTGGTACGCTGCAGAACAGGAATCCATCTCTGCTTTGGCTTTCAAGGTCTTTGGTAATATAAATAAATCACCTCATAAAATAGAAAAAAGGGACAGAGAAAGAAAAAGAGTATTCCTGTAAGGAAGACTCCAGTGGAATACTTCATCCTGAAACCTGCTCACTGCCAGTCTGTGAAGCCATCACGGAATTTCAATGGGAAAACAAATGATTCCCATTGGATCAGCATGTCTCTTGTTAAAAAAGTGGCACTAAAAAGCTGGATTTCCAAAGCAGTTGCTTAAAGAGCCTTACAAAGCCCTTAGATTAGCAGCAAATCACAGGAGGCAACAACTTGTTTCATACGTCTCTGAAGCGCCACGTACATTCCTGGTGGCGTATAAATAATAATAGATATGCGTATGCAGAGATACAGAGAGCCTTAATCACAAAACATGTTCGAGTATTTGCAGTACAATACAGAGAGTCCATTCTTCAGCACCCGCCCTGAAGAAGCAGCAGCATTAAAAATGAGTATCAGGGGTTTTATAGCCATTATTACTCTTCAGGACTGACTCGTCTCCCACCTCCCTTCCATCCGATCCAGGACCTGATTGTGGTGGCTCCTGATGCGACACCCTTCCAATCATCAGCGAGTGAGCACTGCACCGCACATGCCTATGCCCCCACAAACAGTTATATAGAGTCCTTTACAATAGAACCAGCATCTGGCCTGCTGGGGTCATAAACCTGCAGCATAGACCTTCACCAAACTTTCAACCCCAAAGCTTTTAACTCTGCAAAGGCCAAGGTTATGCCAGTCGGGGCGAAGAGAGGAAGTACAGCTGCCTGCAGTGGTAGCTGGCTATGACCTGTGTACAGTCCACAGGAGGGATGAAGCAGCCCCACAGTCTGAGAAAAGGGCAGCTGCCTGCTTACTTCCTCTACCTCCTACATATTCTTCCTCTCACAGCTGCCATTACCTCTCATTCCAACATTACTGTGCCTAAGACCAAACTCGCTGTTGGTAAAAAGTGTTTTAATAAATGATCCATTGTGCACAACCTAATTTTTGTGCTTTCCAAATAATGGAGATCAGAACTTAAAAAACCCCCAAGTTTTCAATGCCACTTACATTCTTTCTTCATAGGAATTAGGCTCTTACTTAAATGGGGTTTTATTTGCCAATTACAAATAGTGTATTCATGCACTGAAAGAAGTTATGCCTTGATTCTCAGCAGGCATGAATCAACATGTGTTCCCTGACTCAAGAAAGCTGTACTGATTTACCCCTGCTGAAGATATGCCTTTTCCCCCATGCAACTCTACCTTTCTCTAAGCAGCTTACAAATCATGACTCTACTGAGAGATAAAGAAGCAGATATATTTCATGATTAACTCTATGCGAGTAATTTTTGACTTATGAAGGTACTTTAATTTTCTTGGTTTGATTACTAGCTCATAAAGGTTCCTCCTGTCTGAAACTGGAACCTCAGTAAAAAACAAAACAAAACGCAGCACACTGAGCTCCAACAGGGGCATGGAAGTGAGAAAGTGACACCCTGATGTCCAGGTAAGTCCTGGGATAGTTGAGCAAGAACCCAGCCAGGATCCTCCGTAGGTTTCATATAAAACACCGGGAAAAGGGGAGGGGAGAAGACTGCCATGACATCTTGTTAGCACCAGCCCTAATCCTAAACCTGCCCTATTTCCAGGGACATCTGTTTAAGAACTGGAAAATCTCCCATGCTCCAGGGCTGTGGACGTGCCTCCTAAGAGAGAGCAAGACTCACCATGACATCCAGGACTCTCAACTCCCCTCAACTTTAGTGACTACAGGAAAATACAACTGAGAGACAAAACTGCCAATCAAAGAGACTGCAGCTCTTCTCGTGCAAAGATGTTTTCAGAAGCTGTAGGTGGAAAACACAAATTCAAGATATGGTACTGAGCAGGTTTTATTTATTTATTTCACGGCAGCAACTGAGTCATAGGCTAATTAATACAGGCCCTTAGATGCGACAGCTTTGTTTTTAGCAAATTCATCTGCATTTCCTTTGCCATTCTGCATCAAAGCCAAGTGACCCCTGGGGCTGTTCCACAACCAGTTTCTTCTATCTGCATCCAAACATTTGATGCTTTGAAGAAGGACTTCCTAAGAGGGCTCCCTTATCTTACAAGGGACCTGGTTCAATGCGCTGCTCCTCCTACCCCGGCGTGCTAATAGCAACTTTGGTGTGAAGAAATTTCTGGAGAAGGATTACCTGCATGCTTATTTTAAATGCGGTCTGGTTTGTCTGGGGTTTTTTTGGCAAGAGAGCACCTTTCACCATTGTGTGGAGGTTCATGCTTCACTGGCATTGTTACTATTTGTCATTTCACATTTCGTTTTCCCTCCTGTCTTGGTTTTAAAACGCCCTTTGGTGAGTTCAGCTGGTGTTCAACTTCCTCTATTTTCTGCAACTGCAAAACCTATGTTTGAAGCCAGTCTGGAATACTTTCACTTCACAGTCCAGCAGCAAGCTCTATCCAAATGATGCCGCCTTGAGAGTATTCTTAAGGAACGACAGCCAGCCTCTGAACTGACCAGGTGTTTTAAAGTTCAGAAGCTGAGATTTAAATCCATCACAGATTTAATCTTCTGTTAAACTCCCTACTTTTATTTAGCCCCCTAACGTCACATACTTGAGGGTGATTTCTCATTTCCTAGTAAATATGCAGCAGAATTTATTCCTTTCATACTTTTCTAACCTATGCTGGGATTAAACATCAAAGATTTGGGCACATGTCTGGGAACAACTTGTATTCCAGGCCTCACCAGTAGTGCTGGTTTATGTTTTGATCTGCACAGACAGTCCACTCTGATTTCAGCCGTGCCAGAAACCAGAGCTGCCAACTGCAATTTTTGGCTGGGGCAATCGGGCAGCTTTCAGACATATGTTAAATTAAATTTGAAAATTACCACTATTGGTCCCAGTATAAACAAGCTCAGAGAGAACAGGGGTTGTATTTTCTGCTTCATGGGGTTTGAGGTAGTAGGAAAATACTCCAACATATGATTGCTTACCAGACCAGCAGTCCCAACAGCTAATATACTCCAGATTTTTTAGAGCATTTGTAGCAACAATGGTCCAGATCTATATCTTAAAGCCAAAGAGAGTCTTTCAGGCGGGTTCTACTGAGCCATATCCTTAGCAGACAAAGTGGCCCAGCTCCAAAAAAATTAGCGGAGCTGCAAGCACTGACACCAACTATGGATCTGGCCATATGTGGATTGGGATTAATATTTTCATTTCATGTTTTCCAGGCATCATGCAAAACATTGGCTAATTGGCAACATTTGTATTTAAAAGGCAGTTAAAATAGTAACTGTATTTATATACCCATGTATAGAAAAATAGATGCAGAGTGGGAAGAGAGAGCCTAATGGATCTAATCCAAACGAAGAAGCAAAAAAATCAGTTTTAGGGCAGCAACAGATTCCCTTTGCAACCTCCTGTACTTAAATTCCAACCCATTTCTTTGCAGACCTTAGATTCCTCTAGGGTCTTGGGTTTTTTTCATGTAGAACAAGTAATACAGCGATCCTTAAAGAAAAGCCAACATATTATCTTTTTCTCTTATTAACACGAACATCAATGGTTTCTAGTAAGTTGGTATGTTTAAGACAGTTACAGAACCTCAATCCCCAAGCCTGTCATTACATTTTGTCTCCCCTGCCCAGCTGAGGAGGGGGAGTGACAGACCTGCTTTGGTGGGCACCTGGCATCCAGCCAGGGCCAATTCACCCCAGCTGGGCAAATATTTACTCTAAGGTTTGTTAGTGTGGAGCTGATCCCAATCCCCACACAAACCCAGCTATTTATCAAGGAAAAAAAACCCCAAACAACAAACTATCCCATTATAAGTGTTGACTCCAGAACCAATATTTGATTTTAATATCATGTGTACCAGCACTTGTAAAATAAACAGGTCTGTTTGCAGTGGTATTTAGGCTGCTGGAGACAGCAAATCAGATATCCTGAACTGCTCGTTCTTCCCTTTCCAGACCAAGATCATACAAAACTTCTGGGAATAGAATAAGAATTGAACCAACAAGTGCAAATGTTTATTTCAAGGCTGGTGAAAGATACAAAGCTGTACATTTATGAAGAGGCCCCTGGCTATTATGACTGACACATACAAAGTAGTTGCCATTGCTTCTAGCAGAGAAGACCATCAATTTAACCTCAGCCATCACCCCAACGTGAAGGGTGCTTGTTTCAACAACATTTCATCTTTCGGGAGTGCAAGCCTCTACCCAAAAATATGAGCATGGAGTATTTCAGTCCGAAGGGACCTACAACAACCATCTAGTCCGACTGTCTGACCGATTCAGGGCTGGCCAAAAATTAAAGCATGGTATTAAAAGCATTGTCCAAATGCCTCTTAAATGCAGACACAGCTTTGGGGCATCAAACACCTGTCCTTGGAAGCCTGGTACAGGGTTTGACTCCCCTCTCAGTAAATAAATGCTTCCTGATGTCCAGTCGAAACCTCTCCTAATGCAGCTTTGAGCCATTCATAGTGTCACAGGATGGAAGGGACCTCTGGAGATCACCGAGTCCATCTCCCCTGCCAGAGCAGGATCACCTACGGCAGGCCACCAGTTTGTTTCTCACGCTGCACGCGTTGGTGCGTGAGCACTTCCAATACAGGTCTGACCCCCCCCGTGCTCCGAGGAGCGGTATAAATGTTCCCACGAGCATTGCCACCCTCGGTGCCATGCTAACTCTCGGCTTATCAACTGCAATCCCGTTGGTACCTCCACCCCCCCAGATTTCAGCGTAAAGCTTTCTCCATCACTCCTTTCTCCATGAGCTTACACCCAAAGATGCGTTTTCCCCATCAGGATGGGTGGGCGCTGTCAGGCCCCAGCATACCTTGTGTCTTGAAGGCTCTTCCATGGCTTACAACCCCAAGGTTGTGGCAGAGGCAGTGGTCCCAGAGCCATCTTGGAACATCCCCTCACACCTCCCACAGCTGGACACCCACGGGGTCGCCTTCTTGGCCAGAAGCTACGGCTGCACCAGTGGGGTCAGCAGCCCCAGAGAGGCAGAGGACACAGCTTTCTATGGGCTCAGCCAGCACAATCCGCTCAGCCAAGTGACATCACCCTCTTCAACATCCCGCGCCCTGGGGGCAGGCTCTGCCCCTTTGTCATCTCACCCAGTCGGCAGGCCTGGGGCTGCCGTCAGAAGATGCCCCCTGATCAGACAAGCCCTGCCCACCCTCATGTATCCCACCTGGGGTGTCCCTGCCCGGCTCTGGCATCTGCTGCAACCAACGCCAACCAACGCCAGCCAACACCAACCAACGCCAGCCAACACCAACCAACGGCAGCCAACACCAACCAATGCCAATCAACACCAACCAACACCAAGCTCAAACCTGCATCTCCACTCCACAGAGCTGGACCCAGCCACTCTCAGCTGCTTGAGGCTCTCTGTGCGCTACTCTCCCCACCACCGCAGGAAAGGAGGATTTTCCCTCCACCTCCCTCCCATGTGTTGCTTCCTGCATGGCCAAGGGGATGTCTACACTGTGGAATGCGCTGTTGTACATCATCAGTGCTAAAGCTTTAAAGCCCACATCCTATACGTTAGACATACATGCGTATGTACAACGTAACGCTTGTGTTTCCAGAACGCTTCTCCAAACTGGGCAGCTCTGACGTTGCAAGTTTTTGCCTCTGTAAATGACCATCAACCAGGATAATTTTGCTCCTAAGATCTTCTTCTGAGTTCTTTTACAGCTTTATGACCCTGAAACAACCCCTTCAAGGCTGGTGGGTTTGCTCTTGTGCAGACCAGGATCCCAGGGAGAATCTAGCTTGTAATTTTCGTTTCTTCCACAGACTTCACTCGCAGTTTACCATTTGCATCTTGAGGCTACAAGGCTCACTGCAGCCTGGACAGATGTTTTAAAAGATATGAAGGGTATGAGAAGAATAATCCAGCCGTGTTCTCCTGGACTTAGTGTCTCTTCTGTGTCATTCCCATTTCACTCCCTGGGTCCCTCAGGGAAACTAATCAAATTCTGTTTGCTTTGACCAGACAAATGTTTCTTTCCCAGTAGTTTGAACTGCACTATTAGAAAGCCTATTTAGAGGCCTAATTAAGGTTTCTGCCACTTAAATCAAGTCGAACACCATGCCGAGTACTGAGTAATAGGACTGTGCTCTCTCTACAACAGCTTTTTTTTTCTACATAAAGGAAAATAAATTATATTCATGCAACTCTCCAATCTGCTGTGTGTTTTCCAGCAGTGGCCTCTGATGGAAATTCTCAGGGCTTGAGCTCTTGCCTTTGCCAGGAGACAGAAAAAGGGGAGGCAGTGGGACATACTGTCTCCTGCATGCAGAGGTGAGACACTTGAAAGTCCTCATTTACACACCAGAAAAGCTGTAGAGAGTGTGACCTCGTAAAGTCCTCCTTGCTCCCTGAAACTCATTCAACCTGCAAAACTAAACCTGCCACCTGTATTCCAAACCCTGTTTCGGATGCTCCTGCTGCAGGGATGTGCTTGCCATCTTCTGGCTGATATACAGGTGGTCTTCAGAATACGATCAAGATCACTCTGCTCTTACCGTGATGGAGGTTTATTCTTCAGCTGACTTCTTCATAGTTTCTTCTCTTCTTTGGTGGCTGGGAGAATTATCTTCTCTTGGCTTTTATTTCTCTGGAAAGCAGCAGGTATTTTCAGTGTTTCTAATTCTTCAGGATAAACATATTTGTTGCTCTGCTTGTAGCTACTACTTAGTAGTAGTCCTGTTTATATTATGGCTGGGATGTGCTGATCTCCATCTGGTTTTATTTCCAGATTTTGTTCCACTTCCTTATGTAAAGAAGAGCCAGTAAATCTCATTTCATTAGAGTACATTCATAATGAATCCACACCCAAACCTCTTTACAGACTTTTGCCTTTAGTTATTCTATTTACACATCCAAAAAAAGTAACATTTCTTCCTCTTGCACAAGAATAATGTTGGCTTAACGGGCGATTAGAGCTCGATATGAGAACTGCAATCATGCCGAGGACAACTGTACAGTGAACCAAAGCTGGGCTGTAGATTCCATCCGTGTCTATCCTGTGCCTTGCACACGAACCACTCTCTTTCTTCAGCGTGCCTCTATCTCTCTAGTGTCATGGTATTGTAACTGAAATATTGCTTCTTCCCATGCTCTAGTAAGCAAGTCTTTTTTTGTGAAGCATTTCCCACGTCACCAGTATTCAGCTCATGGGCTGCAGTTGGTACTGACTTTTCATTTTTCCTATTGATTTATTTGCAAACTTCAGTACCTCTTTAGGCCTCCTCTGAACAATGTAAGTGGGTCGATGAGAACTAAACTCTCCAAACACCAGTGCCCTAATTAATGTTCAAAATTAAAGTGCTAATTGTGAAATGGCGTGCGATTCATCTGCCTCCACTCAAAAGCCCTTTATCAGGCTGCTTGAGGCACGTTTCTGCTTTGTCTTGAGGCTGCAAAGGGGGACTGCGTGAACCAAATAAGACGCAGAATCACGTTGGGGGGACCAGCGCGTGCTGCAACAAGGCAGACCTCAGGTCAAACACTCCAATATTGTGATGCACGAGGGGAAATCCTGCCCTTCTCTGGCTCGGCTGCAGACCAAACAGTGCCTCTGCTCCAGCCTTGGCCCACTGAGGCACAGCCAAAAAGCACCAGTCCAAGGTGCCTTCGGGTGCTGATTTCTGGAGCAATGAGTGACACTGGGAGGCTCTGAAACCCAAACACCCAGCAGTGAAGTACCAGCTGCTCAGCTGCACAATTTGGGAATGGTGGGAGGGCTACTCCCCTTGCATTCGCTGCATAAAAGCGATGCAATTGCTTTCAAGTCTTGGAAACACTGAGGCTGGGGAATTTATGGTCTGTCCTTCTTCACCGGCTAGACTTGAAGACTGTTTTTCCCAGTGACTCATCAAGTGCTTTATATCATTTAATGCCTTCAGAGATAAATAATCCATGACATCATCTAACAAAGAAAGCAACTGTAAATGAAAATCAATTGTGCTTGGCACCTACTGGGAACAGAAAACCTTTGGTGGCGTATATTGAGTTACATTCATTGTTTCAGACCTTTTTTGGCCAATACTTGGTGCCAGAGAATTCCAGAACATAAAATAATTTCTTCATGTGGTGTGTTAGTCAGGGATATCAGAGACTTGTGCATCAGCAGGACAATATACTGCACTTCCCTCTGAGTCATCTAGCCTATTCCCAGCTCTGTGCCGTGACTTGTGTGACCTTGAGGAAATCATTCTGCCTTTCTCTGCTATCCTATCCTGCACCAGCTATTTTGCCCTTCTGGCTGTCTGTGGCAGAGCCTTTTCTTACACTTTACCCATAAATCATCTAGCAACACAGGACTAACCTTTGTTTGGCTCTAGACCTCCTTTTAATGCTTCTAGAGAATACAAACAATAACATCAAGGTATCAAGTACCAGCACAGACACAATAACAATGAGATCTGCTTGAAAACAGAGATACCTCCTCAGCAAAGCCCTGCTTTGTGAGGTGTTAAATTAGATTAGGCTCTGGAGAATAACGAAGGAAATCCGAAGTATTGTGGGTCCCTTCCAGCGGTCCGAATATGCTGCTATCTCATCACAAAGAAGCTGATCTTTGGCTCGTCCTGGTTGAGAAAACCCCCTCCCCATCACAATTGCCAGGAAGACAGAGAGACACCTTGCTGCTTACAAATCAGAAATACTTGGTATGAAAGTACGTCCCTAAAGACTAAGGCCGAAGACTTCGGATCTGAAAGAACTGAATGGTTCAGTCCCAGGCTCCGGAGCGCCTCTGCCCCAGCCCATGGCTTATTCCTTTGAACAAAGCAACAGCCGCTTCCTAGGAGCTTTGGCACCAGCCTGCCTTGTCCTGGCACTGTAGGACTTTGCTTACATTCATTAGTGCTGTATTGCATTTGCATAAGCAATGTCTCAACAAGCATGGCCCTTTATCACTGTGATTCATGGAAATGACACAGAGGATGGTTGTGCTAACTTTGCCTTGAAATTAGGATGATTTATTCATTAGGGGGGTTCGCTATGAAGTCATTGCCATTGCTGTTGTGCCTGCAGACAATTAGAAACAAGGGTCATATAAGAGAGGTACAGAGAAGGATGAAAGGCTCCTGGGGTCCTCCCTTGTCTGTACTCTTCAGAGTGTGCAAGTAGAGGGCAGGAGAAGAGCAAAGCACAGGTCAGATGCACTGACAACAATTTGGGGGCACAGAGTAGATCATTATGTATTCTTGTGGTATCTGCTCTAATCTCATTAGCTGTGATGGATTCTGATGATGTCCATGCTGTAATTTCCATTGCTCTTTAGCATTAGTCCACTTAACGTCCACTTTCTGCGGAGCGTTTCCAAGCAATTAGTATTCTCATCTTTTGTCCAAGGGGTCATGGGTTACAGTGCATTACTGAGAAGGATGGGCTGGAAGGGGAGAGAAGAGGGCCAGCATCTCTTCTGCAGAGAAAGAGGATAAAACACAACTGAGCTTGCTACAGTGGAAATACTGTGCTGATGTCCCACCTAATGAGCTCTACATATCTGACCTGTAGATTCATACCCTGTCTTTTTCAGATTAAATCCTAGCTCCATCTTCTAGTTTCTCTGGAAGACTGCTGTGGGAGAAAGGCCCCACAGCAATACAGTGCAAAAAGCTTATTTCCATTTCTTTAGCTGAAAATCGCGTTGTGCCATCTGGGACTGGGCTTCAAAGATCCAGGCCAGTATGGCAGTGCCTCGGGCAGTCCCAAAACACAGGAAACTGTGTTTAATAGAGACACGGCCCGCTTAATGCACTCCCTGAGCTACCTGTGCTTTGGTCTTCCCACCCTCAGAGACCACATTGGACACAGAAATGCCCACTTACCTTCTCCAGTCCCCCTGATCCTGAAGCAGACCTTGAATGACGTCCCAAAGGCAAGATGTTGGCAGAAAGCAGCAACATTGTCTGGCTCAGGGAGGCCATAGGATTACTGGCAATCACACGCCAAACAGCCCGGAAATGCCTCCTACCCGTCTGAAAAGAGCAGATATGTCACCCTCTTCAGCACTGCGGGATCTGAGGTGGTGTTGAAGTAGCAGTGATGTCTGGCTGCATAAGCCTGTCTTGCATGACACTTCCAATCTGATCACTTATTCACTCCATGGGGTGATGCCTGCACTTCTTTTTATAGCCTAGTGACATTAGAAATACATGCCCTGGCCTGCACCTGTAAATCCCAGGGAAGAAGAGGGTGGGCAGCCATGCACCGTGCCCTCAGCAATGCCTGAAAATGCCAAGCTGTTGTTCAAGACCTTCCATTCTTTCAGGTACTAGCTGAATGAGGCAAAGCCAAAGGCACGGTGCCACGTGGAGTACGTGAGCTTTGTGGAACATGGTGCGAGCGCTCCCACACTGAGCAGGGCAGGGTGAGGAGCAGCGCTCCCACCAGGCTCCACCCACCCCTGTATCCATGTAGGGATAAGAATCCCATGTTTTCAGTAGTGGATGGCACGGAGGGGGAGCTCGGGGAAGGGATGAGCAGAAAAGCCTGTCTTCAAATCACTGGTGTGTGCATAGCAGCTTCCTACAAGCATCAGCACACCAGCCGCACGCTGCCGGCAGGGGCTCACGCCAGGGCCAGGAAGGAGAGTACTGCAGATCCCCACCCCAGCGGGCAGATGAACCAGATTTCTGCAGTGTGCATAACCACACTGCGGGATGCATTACCTGAAACATCAGCTATTACCTGCCATCAAGGGACCCCATTTGCTCTGAGCTACTGCAGGGACTAGGTCCTGGGAAGAGCAGCGTACCACCAGCTTCTGAGAATATTTTGCTATCTGAAAGGAACAGCTTGGCAGGAGTATTTTAAAACGTCTGTTGGTGGAGAGGTTAAACCCGAATGTTCTTCACGTCCTCTCATTCAGTAATAAATTCTGTTGCTCTTCCAAATGCTCAGTTTGTTTCAGGGACAAAGTGTGAACAGTGCCATCAAAACGCAACCTGACCTCTTTGTGTGCCAAAACACATTTATTTTTTCTCCTGAGACGTGGTTACAATTTGACAGGAGAAAGTAAAACATTTCTTTCTCTTTCAGAGAAGAATTGTGCAAGATGCTTAAAATCCTTTTTTGCTGAACGTGCAAACCAGCAGAGTCTCCGAGGCCAGCCAGAGTCTGGCAGTGCACAGCTCCACGGAAGCAGAGCAGTGAAAGCCTCTTCCTGCACTTGCAAAAACACAGATGGAAAATCATTTCCACGCTCTCTCCTCTGTCTTTGGCAAGATAGTTTGCTTGTTTCTCCCTCGCGTGAATCCTCCTGGCATTGAAGGAGGAGGCACGCTGCCTCCTTGAACCGTGAAGCTTTCTCACAGAAGAGGTCAGGGAATTGAGCTTGCCAGAAAAACAGCTTTGGGAAACGCCTGCTAATCTCAGCTCCTGCTGTGCTGGGGCAGCACGAGCAATTGCTGGCCACACATTCCAGGCTCGCAGTGAAGACATCAGACTGCTCACGCCACGTACATCCCAGCAGATTTGTCACATGGTCACGTGGTGGAGTTTCCTTGGGAACCCATCTTTCAACCTGAGGAAACCTTCACAGCTTGCCTTGTATTAAGTCCTCTTTCATTGCCAGACCCCTTCGCCTCTCTCTGGCAGAGTACATCATACTTTCCTGAGCAGCTCATGGAGATAGTGAACGGAGCCAGCTCTTGCATCCCTAACGTCAGCCCCGTCCTTCAGCATCCCTCAGGAAGCCTAGTCCAGCCACATCTCCCAGCAAGAGTCCCTCACCCAGCAAGCCATTCTGCACCTCCCTTTGCAAACTGCAATCTTTTTCCTGGTGAGCTCTGCTGCTGTTTAATGCTATCATGTGTCTTAACAGAATTAAGCAATGTTTCTAGGCATCTACCAGATGATGTTGCTGGCAGGTACTGAAAATATTTCAGACATAAAGCAACTGCGCACGGAACAAGGTTACCTAAAATTGCCATCAAATCACAAGGAAGCAAACACAGCCCTTGAAATTGTGTGTAATCCACAGAACAGCCAACTAATCAATGTCACTTGAATGTGACCAAACTGTATGAATCCCTTTGTCATGTATGGTTTGTGTACAGGAAGGTAATGAAAATTGATTCAGCTTCTTCACACAAATAGTTCTGTATATTTTAATAAGATGGATTTTTATTTTTTTTTTTTTTTAATATCCCTCCCCCAGTTTAAGAGATTAAAGTATAGATGTGAAAGACTGACTTTTCTCAAAGCTCCTGCAAAACTCCTCCAGTAATCCCACGAACAGGAAAAAAACAAGGTTTGCAAATGACAGCGCTCTGTCTGACTGCAGAATTCAAGGTTTTGGAACAGTGATTTAAAACTATTTAAGTACCTAAGGATTCAGATAAGCCTTAGGTGAGCTCTTCACAGGCAACTCTGGGAATTAGATAATCTAACTGTGCCTAAATGTGTTTACAAAAATTTGACCCCTCAGGCCCAATTAATTCTGACGGAGCTTACCACAGGATGGAAAGTCTCTTTACCAGGAGTCAGAGCAGGCCAGCGCCTCTAGCTCTGAACTGCCTCCGAGGTTTTGTCACTTGGGTAATCAGACACCACGCAAGGAAATAATTTCTCTGGCAGAGGATGAGGTAGTGAGAAGGCTTAATACTGACACCTTATGATGAAGCCTACAATAGCTAAGAGATTCTGTTGTCCACTGTGGCTCCCCATTCAAAAAACTTATTGATAGCCTGCATAGCAACATCTGGCTCTGAGCCTGAGCTTGTGAGTGAAGTTACTGGGTGCCCCGATGGACTGGTTTGCTTGAAGTGATGCAGACACACAGGAAATTGCACTTTTTTTTTTTTTTTCTTCTTTTCTCAGGGTCAAAAAAAAAAAAAAGGATGGATTTGTGCCCCCTGAAGCAGTTGATAGCATGCCTGCCCTCTGCGAGCCGCTGAGATGCTGGCTGATGATATCCTCTTCTTTCCTGGGATGCTTGCCAAGGCATCCCCTGAAGAATTGCACCTTAAGAAGAAGACTGTGTCCAGATCTTTTCCTGGCCTCTTTACACTGCTCTAATGTAAAAGGAAGCTTAGGAGATAATCAGGGCCAGGATAATCAAAGTGGGTCACTCCCCAGTAGCGGGAAATCCCAGGAGGATATTTTACACAGTGCCTCTGGAAGGAGGAGTTGGGGTTTTATTTCAGTCTACTTCCCCTCCCTCCTGTGCCCTGCATGGACAGCACAGCCTGATCAGCACTTTGAGGCCATGAAAAATTTGAGGGAAATCCATGAACTTCTTATTTCCCAGGCCTAGAAACGCCACTCACCCAACGATGTGAGCAGGGTGGGTGACCTGATTTTTGCAGGTCTGCCAGGGCTGACACAGACCTGGGGATGAAGCAGCAATTTCCTACCTTTGGGGAGCATGGGGGGAAAAACCACCATTTACCCTCTAGGTAGACATGCCAGCTTGATTCTCAGTGCGCAGTAGCTGTAGAGCTGGGTCTCTAAAGCACTGCTGCCAGGATGAGGCAAATAAGACAACCCTCATGTTCTACGAAGAGGCTTTCACCCCTTGGGTCCCATTCTTTCTTTCGTGTCACTCAGAAACAACACTCAGTGGCAGAAGCTGTTTGGTGGCCTGAGCCAGGCAGATGCTGTTCTCATCACACTGAATCTGGCTCATTCATCCAGATCAGTAGGTGCCTCCAACTCAGGAACAGATGATGTTAAGGGAAGGGAGGGCACATGTCTCCTGCCTGAAGCCTGAAGTTTTCTGTGTGCTTTGTTTCTTCCTAGTGAGCCAGAAATCCTGGCACATTAACCCAAGCTCAACACATGGTAAAGGCCCAGCACTACTCCTTCATTAGTGGGGATGTGGCCACAGGGACCAGCAACAGCTTCTGCATGTGCTCAACTCATCAGCGATTCCTGATGAGTTCAGATAGTAACCCCTAGTGAGGCACCTTAATTGTATCTTCTTGGCAGCTGTCTAATCTGTAGATGTCAGAAAAGATGAAAAAAACTTGCTTACTACAGATTGGCCTGTCTGTCTTTACTGTATCTCCAGGTGATGGATGAGTGCTACCTGTGATCTTTGAGGAGCAGCTGTATCTTTCAGAGGTCTCACTACAGCCAGGGACTGTAAATGCTGCATTGCTTCACAGAAAGAGCAACAGAGCAGCAATAATCTTTGCCTCCTGCAAAGGTTAACTCCTTTGTATCTTCACAGGACAAGAGAGTCAAAAACACAGCAGTTCCCAGGTGCATCAGCTGGTTTGCTTTGTGAGTGGATAGGCCCTGTAAAAAGGGGTGATGCCTTCTGAGCTACAAAGGGCAGACTGATGGCCCATTCCAGAACTGGGCCTAATCCTCTTGCACAACGCCTCTCTAAGGCAGCAGATCCTGCAGCTCTCCTGCCAACTGGCTTCTTCCCTGGAGAGCTCACTGACTTATGCTGATGGGCCACTGCGTAGAGGGAGGAAAGCATTTGTCTTCATCATTGCTGATGACACAGAGCTGTTGCAAAGCATGAAGAGTTGGACCGTGGAGCCAGCAGAGCTTGCAAGGCATGCCTGGAGGATTAGCAGAAGGCTCTGAGGAGTGAGAAGAAGAAAAAAAAAAAAAAAAAAAAAAGAAAGAAAGAGGTAAGTGTTGGAGAAGAAAGGAAACTAGGGATCGGTGCAGATGGACCTTTGTCCTTCCCTTCGCTGATCACAGCGGGAGAAGAGGGCTGCGTGCTGTCTATTAGAGACAACGCAGAGATGAGGCACGGCTGCCCAGCCAGAACGCTGAGCAGAGACGCTGAGGTGTGCAGGAGCAATTGTTGAGCTTCCTCAGTTGTTGCCTTGAAAGACGCCGTTCTCTCTGGCATTTCATTCTGTGCAAAACGCTGTGGTTCTGATTCAGTAGCGCATTAGGTGGGCTCAGAGCTGGGAGAAACACCAAAGCAAACGCATACCCTTTAGAAGACACACTCCTGTGCACACCCAGGCTGATCATGTGTCTGATGGATGATGGCTGTAAGGGGGCTGTTTGGGTACGTGTGGGAAATGTCATTTTGCAAAATGCTGGAATTAAGGGTAAAAATAGTTCAGCAGTCACTATTAATCCTAATGAAGGATTATTATGAAGTGCCATGAGATTGCTCGGATCCAAATTGCCCTGAATGCATGTGGCTGGAGAGTCACGTTTTGAACTATTGGCCTGACATAATGACTCCTTTCTTGACAGCTTCCTCAACACTACTCTGCTGAAAATAATGCATTCATACGCCCAGACTAGAACCGGCAGGGACTGCGACCAGGCAACTAATAAATGAGGTATTCTTGTTAGTTTCAAAAATCATTTGGATCAGGTTCCTGAGTGGCTGTGTACTGCTGATTTCCATAGCCACAGGTAGCAAAACAGAAAGCAAAGCACGAGTAATTGAAATTCTGGTTCTGGCATCAGAGAAGATATCAAGATAAAAGCTATACCAAAAATGGGGGAAAAGGCAAAGAAAAAGGAGCAGAAAAACTAGAATAAGAAAACACTGGCCTTTCCTTTTCCTTTACTGAAGTTATGGCCTTTTGATGGGGAAAAGCACCAGTACTAGGTGGGGATCATAGCCTGTCAGACGTATTTTTTCATATTTCTAATGCTAGAAAGGGAAATGAGGACTTTTTGTACTGCAGGCTTTGCATATGCATGAAGCTAGACAGTTCCTGCGCTCTCAAGACACTGGACAAATATATGATTGTAGGCTGTGCTGTTCTGACCATACCATTTTTAGCTTAACTCCAGCCTGTTGATGCACCAGGAATTCATTTACTTCTCTCCGGGTTCCTATAGGAGCCTCTGCCTCTCTATAGCTGCTTATGGTCCTCCACATCTCCACATTACTGAACCAAAAGCAGAAGCAAGACCCTGTTTGATTCTAGAACTGTCTCCACTGAGGCACAGAGTGTGGTAACAGCGTGGATGATGGTAGCAGCAGTGGTTGTAATTTCTATGCCATCTTCCAGGTCTGCTCCCAGGTACGTGGTTTCTCTGAGGACTGCTAAGCTGCTCTGGACACCAGAGCACTGGTTCTATATTTCACCTCTGTATTAAAGGAAAGGAATATTAGCCTCTTTACCTTCAAATCTCTGATCCAGACCCTCACTCGCATAGATCAGTGTCACTCCATTGATTTTTAGCCACACAGTGTTGAATTATACCCTTGAATTGCAGTCCTTTTTTCGCTATCACTAAAAGTTGTTTTGATTGTTCTGTTTTCCTGCTGACAACTAGTCATACCCAAGTGATCCAAATGAACTGATGAGTTGACTGCCAGCTGTGCTAGCTGCTGCTCCACAACCTACCTCTTCTGTTCAGCCCCTCAGCGCAAGCTCGCGTCAGTAGCAGTACTGCACAGACTGGAATTTAAAATCTATTAACTCTGAACATACAACACATAAACTTAACTGGGCCTTGCAATACTACAGCAAGTTCCTGTCCCTAGCTATTCCTATATATCATCCCAGATAGGCTAGGACCCGATCGATGGGAAGAAATGATGCCACAACATTAGATTTCATCATACATGACTTGAACGATTACTTTTCTGTCTCGCGGTATGAAGAATCATGAAAATTAATAGTGTCTCTGTGCCCAAGCGAAGTATTTATGGGGCAGTATTACCTATCCCGTATTTCTTACTTAAAGCCATACATTAATTTCTTTGCACTTACAAGTCAATAGTTTTTTAAATTTGCCGTTGTATAAAAAAATATAATCCCATAAAGTCACTGTATTTAATTGTTTTACAGCCTCCTTCTCCAGAAAACTTTTAATGCTCCTTTCATAAAAATGGGACTTTACCCAAAGCATCTGCAAGCAGAGGGTCAAGACTCCTCTCTGGCCAGCAGTTCTCACCTAAGATATAGTCGGCTTTGTGCAAACAGCTTGATGCTCAGAGGCAGGGGCAGGATGGGCGTAGGTGGTATCCACGTGTCCGTTCCTGGGACAAATTAATGTCCCCACGCTTCAGAGCTGTCAGTTTAGCATGACCTAATGTGGACCATCCAAAGAATACAGGGTGCTAGCCTCAAAAGAGGTGACTGAGTAGATTTTACTAAATATTGAAAGATTCAAGTTGTGGTTTTGTATTGCAAATACTTATCTCTGTCATAAAATGCCTTTGACACTTTGAGCCAGGTAACTGGGTATTTGAATCACAGAACAGTAAGGGTTGGAAAGGACCTCTGGAGTTCATCTAATCCAATCCCCCCCTGCTAAAGCAGGGTCACCCAGAGCAGGCTGCACAGGCACTTTGCCTCAACTGTGCTTATATGAAATGTCAGAATTGACACATATTTCTACAACGTGCCTATTTCAGCAAAGACAGCCTATTCACCCAGCCCATGTCAGAAGGAAGAGCATCTGAGGACACAGCAGCAGCAGATGATCTACATTGTGCCACCCAAACTACAGCGGGAGGAGCCTCCCACCCCCTCACTTGCCAGCATTAACGTTCACACCAGCCTCTCCTGAAACACTACCAGCAATCTACAGTAACAGGCTCTGTCAGAGGTGCGACACTATGGCCACAGCCACCTTGACCAGGGAGGTCATGATAGCCAGTTGGAGACAGGCTAAAGAAGGCAAATTGGAAAAGTCATGTGCAACCACTAGTGAGTTAAAGCAGTCCTGAGGGGGTGGGCGAGAGCAGTACCACACCAGCTAGCCAGCCTCCCTACTGATGGGCAAACCTAATCAATTCTCAGCTAATGGTGACCCCAAAGCAAAGCATTTGTGTCCAGTGAAAATCAATCTAGGGATACGTGAATGGAAAATACTGTAGTGCATCCAGAATATCGCCTTTGGGTAAAGACTGCCCCAGCTCCCAGGCTCTGGGATCCGAGTTGCTGTGAGCAAAAGGGACCGCTTCTCTGTTCACATTTTCACCCTGCACAGTCACACCCGCGCTGATGACTCCATTTCTTGTCTCTCAAATACCTGCCCGAAGCAGCTCAGTGCCTGCCTACTATGTATGGGGGTGGATTGTACATACGGCCGTGCGTGGAAAACTACCCATTTCACATCATTACAGACTGGATCCTTTCAGCTGTTTGCAAGACATCCCTTTTCTTCCGTTTGGAAGCTAACAAAACTAATGATAATTCTATAAATAGCAGTGACAAGATTTCCCAAGATGGTTTGCAGAAAAAGAATTGCATGTGAGGAATATCAGCGTGAGCTCAGCACCTTTGAATGCAGCTGCCTAATTTGTGTGTTTGTAGGCTCATAACCTGGAGCACGAGCAGCATGAGCTCATGTCTGCCTGCAAAACAGCGTGTAAATGTATTTGGTATATTTAGAAACTCAGCATACTTTGAGAACTTTGACCTGAAACAGCCCCTTGCCTCAGCCTGTGACACCCTGTATAATTTTATCGTGGCATCGTACTATTACTTACTGCTAGTAACAGCAACACCAAGCACATCTGTGCTGCACAACACCCCATCGGAACCTCCCTTGGCGCAACTTGAGGGCAAAAAAGACAACGCAGGGAAAACTGGCTGCTGACCCAGAAGGTGGGGTGGAAGCCCACCCAGGACAGGCTGACAGCCTTGGAGCGGGAAGAATTTTTTTTAAAAAGAGAGACAGAAAGAAAGCACAGAGACATATCCAGGGCATACTAAGAGCGGGAAAAATCACGCAGAAGTAGAGGGAGATGAAGAAGAATAGGGCAACAAGCCAGAAACTCCAGGAAAGAGAGAAAGACGGGCCTAGGGCACTGCAGACAACGCAGCTACAACATCTTTATGGGAATCACATCAGGGAGTTCACAGTGCTTTGTATGCGTAGCTCTCCCAAGGGTCACGCAGTTAGCTCTTACTTTCCCATGGGTATTTGCTGACTCTACTTCAATTCATTGGAACAATTAACCTTTATGAAAATATAATTAGCTACAGTTGGAAACAAAAACACAAGGCATTACAATAAAGGTGACTCAGGATCAGTTAAGGCAGAAGGCCACTCTCCCTACAGATTTGCTTGCTGTCAAGGGAAGGGTTAGCTATGGGGCTGGTGGATACGTGTGATGTGACCCATGGCAAAGCAGCAACAAAAGTAAACTAAAAACAACCGCTAACCAGCAAAGAACATCCCCCGCAAAAAAAAACCCCACCAGCCTCAAAAAAGGGAGTTTAAAGCCTGTTTGGGGCATCCTTGTGACTTACAGCTCAGCTACATAATAGTTAGGTTAGTCCTCCACTTTTTAAAGAGAGGAGCTGATCTACTTTCTGCACTTTGAGTTAATGACTCGTGTTGGCTAAGGGAAGGGAAAGGAAGCAGGTTGTCTGCAGATGACCTGCTAACCTTGATTTTAATTAGGTTTGCCAAGATAACAAACAGAGCAGGTTTCATTTCTGAATGCTGAGCAATCCACAGAAGCAGTGCTGGAGACCACAGCTCCCTCGGACCAGGGGGAACAAACGGGGTTCTGCCAATGAACCTTCAAGCAAATCTTTTGCAGGAGACAATAATTTTCTTCCAATGGGTAGCACTGGGAATAGACTGGTCAACAGTCTCCCATAGTATCATTTGGGAAAGGACAATACAGTACACCACGTACGAGCATCTCTAGCTGAGCTGTCCCAGCCACATCTCCTCTGCCATTGCCTTTATCAAATACCCCCAGCACATACTGTTAGCGCTTATCTAACGCAAATTAAACTGCCAGCTCTCGTTTATAAATAGCAATAAAAAATTTTAAAAAATACTGCAGACGTGGTTTGACCATTCTCTTGATGTCTAGTCAAGGAGGTTTTTAGACACTGTCTAATCATTTCGGAACAACTACGCGCACAAAAATTCTGCAAAGAGCTAATCTCATTTGATGTAATTTCAGCTCATTCATACAAATACAATGCAAACTGCTATCAAACAAAAATTAAAACAATAGCAAATACGGTCAAACAGATACTCACTCTGTAAACCTTTTTGCCAGTTGAAAAACTTCACTGCCTCTGCATTTTTCCAGCAGTACTCTGCTGAAGGTAGCAGCCTGTTAGTCTGGCAGCAGGGCACTTTATGTAACTCTGCCTATACGGCTACAGGCAGAATCAGCTGGTGGAGCTTAAACTGATTAAACTGATGACCTGAGCTCACATAGCTGATTTCTGAAGCAGGTTAGGAAGTGCTTGCACAGACCTTGTCTGCCGGAAGGACTTAGCTTCTGATACAGGGTTGGCACTGGATACCTGCTGGGGCAACATGCTCACTGGCAGAGATGAATCTCTCTGAAGAGGTTTGACTGTAGCCTTGTTCGGTGAAACAACGTAAGTCAAGTTTAAACCAACATAAACGCTGTACGCAACTCGAGCTCAACTGAACTAGTGCAATAGTTTAAGTTAAAAAGTGCAGCTGCCACATGACAGCAAATCCCCCATCTCACAACATCTTGGGGAAGTGGATTCAGTAGATGAAATTGCCTCTGAAACAGAAAAACAGTACATGGGTTTATGTGAGAGCTTAAAGGGGTCTTCAGTTTGCGCTAGCCCCACCCACAAAGGATCGAGGTGCACTAAGAATCATTAACCTTTTTAAAGCAAATGTGAAAAGAGGGAAAGAGTCTCTACCTTAATCTGTCAGTGGCAAAAATGGCGCCAAGACCCCCTTAGTCTCTCTGATCTGACCACGCATCCCTCCTTGTCATGTTTCCACCACAAACATCTCTGACCAGTGTATCACCCTTGACTCTGTGGCAATCTGATCCAAAAGAAACAGCAGTGCTGCTACATATTGATCCCAAAAATGAGCAGGAAGTGCTCCAGGTCTTATCAGCAAGCGTGGGGTAATAAAAGAAGATTATGGCAAAGTCCTTAAGGGATCATGCTGAAGATTATTTCTCTGAACCAATTAAGCATACAAATTAGTTTCCTGAGGGGATAATGTTTTATTAGAAAACAGCTTTTGTAGAGACCCTGGAGTTTGCCTTGCTTGTGATTTTTATTTTTATTTTCAAATTTGTTGTGGATGCTGCCATCACACCAGGGAGAACATTTGCTTAGTCAGACTGGTTTTTTGGAGTAGCTAGAAATACATGAAATCTCAGTTATCTGAAAAGGAGGATTCACGACCAAAAATTAACAACTAACCCCTAATGCAAGGATGATACAGGAGCTGTATCTCAGACCTGTACTAATAGCTGGCTCTATGAGAGCATATTTCACCAGGACATCTTAGGTGTTTTGCAAAGGGCATCAATGATGTTTTCATTTTACAGAAGAAAAAATACAGGCATGGAGAAGAAAAAAAACCCAAACAACTCCGTGGTCAAAATAACTTAGCTGTCTAGGAGTAGGCAGGATGTCCAGTGCTCTCTTACGAGCACCTAACACCAGATTCTCTGGCTTGTAAGCCTGACATCAGGGCTGAGCGAGTATGTGGCCATGAAACGTTGGAGTTATGAAATGGAGTAATTACAGAGAGGCTGGCCACGGAGAATCGGCTTGAGGCCTCAGCTACATCCTGTCTACTACAAAGATACACAGAGTATCAGGAGCAGTGCTGGAGGTCCTGCTTCTCACATCCTCTCTGGCACTCATGCAGGGTTTGGGGAGCAGATTCACGTTGGACACTATCTTTACCTCTCAGTCCTCAAAAGCACTGGCAGGAATTGCCGGATGGTGGTGAACTCACCCTGGAGGCTCAGGGTGCAGGTACCTAAAAGTACTTGTGTGCTTGCAATAAGTGCTTTGAGGATTTAAGCTAAGAGCAGTAAAATCAGAGGAACCTTGCCCAAAGACTCACAGGTCCTATTATTTATTTCTGCTTGACTTAGCTCACCTTTTAACAGTAGCAGAGGAAAAAGGTTAAAATATGTCATGTACAATAGCAAGTGTCAGTGTACCTCAAACTCGTGAGCACCTTCCTTCAGATTTCCAAGATGCCTGCTCCTCTCTGGAAATGCTCAGCTGAACAACCCACCGCTGAACTCAGCACTCCCTTCCTCACAGAGAAGAATCGATACAGTGGGAAAAAACAAGGACAAAAATAAAAAACGTGACACGAATGCGTAACGTTGTCGGGTGGAACTGGGGTCGCCGGGAGCCTCTCTGTTAGCATCTAAATCTAGAAACTGTCCAGAAAGAATGAAAGAAATGCCTTATCTGGGGAATATAAACCAGTCCTTCCAGCTTCTAGCCAAGGCTTTTTCGACTGCACTCCTTGGCTCCCTGTGCTGCTGGATGCAAGCCACAGTTTTCTAGACCTAAACTGCAGCTGGATGCCTCGTTTCCTCTGCTGCTAAATATAGAAACCATCCACCGTTCTTCAAGGGACAATAACAGGAGTTGCAAGGGCTTTATCTTCTCATAAGAGGAAGCTGTCTGCCTCAGATCCACAGGTTCCTACATTTCAGGACCGTTTTTGATCCTAGCCTTGGGAGAAATTGACTTTTTACACGTCTGAGCTTCAGCCTAGGACAAATCAGTAGGACAAATAATCCGCAGACTGCGAGAGGTGCACGAAAACAAGCTGAGTTTCCTGTGAACCACGTACAAAATATCTGAGCTGGCAATAGTAGCACACCGAAGCAAAGCTTTATTCTTTAGACCAGTAACATTTGTCTAGCAGATTGTCTCCTGTAAATGCTGCAAGAGATGAGAATGTTAATAAGCCTAACTTGTTATGTTTGTTTTTTCTTCTTTTTCTCGATCCTACACCTCAAGTATAAAATTAACCTTTGCCTGTATACACACGCAGGGCTTTTCCAAGACGATCTGAACTGTCGTAAGGTTCCCTGAAAAGCTGTTAGCTACTAAACTCCGTTTCAAGAGCCTCCGGCTGAGCCTATAAAAAGAACTGGAAAGATACCTCCTTGCTTCATGGAGGCTGGGTCCCTAAGACCATATATGGAAGCAGTGTTGGATGAGTACAGTTTTAGTTTATGAGATAGTATTTAGCCAAAACGACCCTTTTGAGTAATTTCTATGAATGACTGTTTCCAGCAGTGCCTTTCTGGGAATCTCTTCCCCCAGTGGGGACACGCTCATCATCAGACCAATCTGTTACAGATGAACAAGCACTCAGTGAAACAGCTTGAGTTGAACTCTGAACTCTCATTGGAAGGTTACCAACAAAAAGAACAAGAGGAAAAAGTTCTTCTCTTGATTTTAGCCTAACTGATGTTTTTCTGTAAATTGCACTAAATGAGGAATTGACAACAAGATTCTGCAAACTTAATGAAATTATGAGTAAGCTATACGTGTGTCTCCAAGCATAACAACCAAGATCTTCTCTAAGCAGCGAAAGAAGGCGACCTGGTGTATTTTCAGACCAGAAGTTTATTTTTATGAAATGGGACAGCAGCATGAATGAAGACTATAGTAACAACAGGAATAATAGGAAAAGTTGCTTCTATTTTGAAGGAGAATTTATGGATAAATGTGTCATTTCCAGTATTGTTTCCTGCACCCTGATCTTTGTATGCAGTGAGGACAGATGCATGTGGCTCAACAGCTCAATAAAACTTGCCCATTCTAACCTTCTATAAGCCATTATATAGGCAGAGGTATTATTTCTGCAATTGATTTGTAGCTTCAACAGCATAAAAGACAAGCTACAGCAAAAGGACATGAGAGAAAGAATCCAGTGTTTAATGTACTAGAGTAGCTTTGTTGTCTTGACTGTGAGATACAACCAGGAGTGTCGATGCAAGTGGGCTTGCGAGCAGTATCTTCCATGCTCAGCAGCTCTCAGACAGCAGCCTTAGGCCACCTACTGCAGACAACCTCAGAATGGAATTCAAGAGATGTAGAGGTGATGCGTTTTATTCCAAAGGTCAGTGACTTCTCCTTCCACAATTTACTACTAGATTCAATCAGTTACTGTAAAATCGCTATGAGGTCTGCGTTTGCAAAAGTCTTACCTGTTTGGAATCCAATAATGATTTATTAATAGCCTTATGAAACAAATGCTTTATAGAAAAGGCAAAAAACTCAAAGACTTTCCACAATACTGGCCATGGTAAATGTAATCCTTGTGAACAGAGTCCCTTCTATCATGTTAAGCATTCTCAGTCGCTAGGCAGGATGGAGTCCCTGTGTGAATAAGACAAAATGAACTGTGATGTGCCCTTATAAATACACAGCTCCAGGATGCTACTTTTAAAATGCAAACGTGTTCATGCTGTCAGACGCATTGTGACAGATGCTTGCTCTAACCTTTGGACTTCAGACACGTGGCAGCCTCTGTACCGACATTTATGAGGATTTTTTTAAGTAGCCCTCTGTGCTGCTGGAATTGTTAAGAGCATTAGGCCTTGTCACTGTTGTTCAGTTTGCTGAATTGTCCTAATTTCTAGAAAAACCGAACCACACCATAGGAGCAGAAACGATACCAATACAAAAACCATCCCTGTTTTGCAGAAAGATCTAGGAACAAATTTCCCTGGCTGAAGCTTTGTTTATAGTGCTGCTTTTAATTTTGATCCCCGAGAATGATGAAACTTGCAAATGAAAAGCAAGAGGGACCAAGTCCTGTGTAGGGAGCTGCCAGCATTGGTATAGAGATACGAGCTGGGGGTGGCTGGTTCTCCTGGCAGCTTGTCAGCTTGGAGGGCAACAGCAGGGTTGGAATAGTCACAGTGCACATGCACACTACATTCAAACGCTCCAGAAAAACACGGCCCTTGTTTATTGTTGTAGTTATAATGGTGTGCCATTTAGATGGGCCTGTATAAAATTTATACCCACTTAATATCTTTTTTTTATTATGCAGTTAATCACAAGGAAGAATAAAAAAGGGAGAGAGCCTGAAGGCCTCTCTTCAATTTGCTTCATAGAGTGCTTGTCGTAGGGGAGCAAGAGACAGTTTGCTAACCATTTATAAGATGTTTTATATTTGAGGATTTCTGAAGAACAGGACTCCTCATGAATGAATTTCATTGACAGGGAAATACAGCTCATCTGAAATGCTGGGTGAGGGACTTTGGAATGTGGGCATCTTGCTCATCTAGGTCATCCTTAGGACCAGTGTTTTCCTTCCTCTGTGGTCTGCTCCTGCTCTTTGACACCAGTTTCATACCTCAGATAACAGTTTTGATTTTTCATATATTGTTCCTTCATTTGCTGCCACCTACCTCAAGTCAACTCCAACTGTCCATAACATAAACTGAAAACAGTTAATGTTTGTGGCACAGCTCCATTATTGTCCCAGAGCCTTACCATCTTCAGCTCTCACTCACTCAATCTCCTACAAGCTGACGTGAAATGTAAGGTCTCCAACCCATTTCTTCCCTTGGCTCCTAAGTTAAGAGTGTAACTCAGCAAAACATCCTTTCTCCTGAGCTGTAGTTCTCCTTTTCACTGTTTGCAAGGTGTGGGGAATTGCTGCATTGACTGTGCACACTGTTCCCTTCAGGACAGTGGTTATGGGCCACTTGTGAAGAAATATCATGACTCTTCTCAGAGCCATAATTTATCAGGCAGCCTAATTAAAGGCACTGATCTCTGTGATATTATGTCTGGACTGTCTAGTTAAATGGTTCCTGAGCTGTGATCCACTGATGCTACAGAGAGTCCTCAAACTCAGATCACTTTCATTCCATTACTGCATTAACATTTTAGTAATAAGAACTTGTGGTAGTCCAGAAGACATGGCAAAAATTGTCTTTTAAGTAAAGTAAAATCATGAGACCAAAGCATTTTACTTTGCTTCACCGCAGCAAGACAATGCTGTGATTAAAAGGCAGGAGGAATTATTTTGACCTCATCTTGACCCTAGAGAGACCTCAAAATACCAACATGGACGGGGAACTTCAAACACCATGCAAATAAGCTCTGAGGAGAAAGCATCAGTTTGACTTTTTGGGGTAGCAAGAGGTCGGTCGTGACTGAGGCTTTACACTTACACCTGCGATAAACACGGCAATAATTTTTTATTATCTTCTTTCTTTCAGCAAGGAGCTCTGCACAAGTGTCAATAAAAATAAAAGCTACCTAAATCATGGAAATAGTGCCTCTGAGCAGATGCGCGTGGTAGGAAATAAGGAAGCGTTCAGGATAGAAAGTGAAAAATGCAGCATTTAATGCACTTAGCTTCTTAATAGCATTTCTGGATTCTTAGAGCACAGCTTTGCCCATCTCATTTTAATTTGGTTCTGTGCCCAAATTTTTAATGCTGGCATGGCCTCCAGCACAGAATGAACGAGTGTCTACAGTGAATTACACTCACAACAGCCCTGCATCGAAGTGACACGTTACCCAATTCAGAGGTCAAATAGATATACCCCCAGATCTTCGTTTCATCTGATTTAAAAATACATTTCTGTGCCACATTTAGTGCCAGCACTGCAGAAACAAACACTTTTAGATTGTTCTGCAGATAGTAATAGATGTACGGCTTGTAACCACAGACTTTGGGTCTCCATTTTAAAATATAATCATGTCCTCAATCTCCCACACTGTGCTATTTACTGGATTAATGTCCCTCCTCTCGAGAACTTCTAGGATTGGTTTTCTTACTTTTTTGATAGTGCTGCTAGTGTGGGACTGGTCAAGTGTCTTTACTCCTGGTTGCCACAGAACTTCCATCTAGGATGCAAATTGATATATACAGCTGGGAAGGGCAAGGCGGTTTACCTAAGTAGTCCCTGTGCACCCAGAATACCCTAAAGTACAATCTTAACATCAAAATTGACAGGTAGAAGACTGTGGGAATTGCTGGCGTTTCCATTTGAGAAAAATGATGTTTAGATTTAAGAGGGGATTGGGACTTGACGGAATAAAAGGCCCCTTCTTGTTTCCTGTTCCTGTGATAAGAAAGTACATGACATGAAGGAGGAACCTATAAATTAGATGCCAAAAATTTTCTGTTTGGTGCTGGTCGCTATTTATTGTATCGGTATAAGTACTGGATATCTCTTCGGAGTGCAAACCAATCTGGAAGAAAACTACAGTAATGATTTGCACTTTACTCATTCCTGTCCTCTGCTTTTTATATCAGACAACTTTTTAATGAGAATTAAATATTAATTTAATGACATTTTGCTTAGAGAAAATCGATTTTGCTATTAAAAAATGATTCTAAAGTAACTAGGATGTGAAACAGTACAGGTGTGAGAGACCAAAGCAGACAGTAAAATGTATCATAGTCATATGATAGCTTTTATATTAGAACTTAAATTACATATTGAATGTAGCAGCTTTAAAAGATGTACCTCCCTGTCCTTGACCTGAAAAGGACCACTGTCTTGGAGCATGACGCTTAATGAACTATCTCAAGGACTTAGAAGTTCTGTACTCATAAGGTGACATCTAAAACCCAGGACACAACACCTCCCCCGTATTAATTTAAAAAGAATGCTAAGAAGACACTACAGGGTCCGAATCCCGCCTAGGACGACACGCACTTAACCCGTCCTGTCCAAAGGCGAGGGGAAGGGCCAGGCTGCTCCCAGCACCCAGAGCACCCAGTGAAGCAGAGCACAGAGCCAGTCCCACGGTGGATACATCGGCCCTTCTCACAGGGAGGGAAGCGAAAGTGGGCAAACTGACACAAGGCAATGCAGGAGACTCAGGAATTTATTCTGCTTTTCCGAAGTGCAGGAGCAGCGCCTTCCCTTCCTGTCTTTGAAGGTGGCTTCTTGGTCAGCTGATGGGAGCAACCACTGCATCATCTCTGACGTGATGGAGGAGCAGTAAATGTCATGAGACCCATGCTGCCTTTTTCTCTTTTTTTGAAAAAGATTCATGGGCTAAATATTTGCTTGCCTCACCCCATTAACTTCCTAACTGCCCAGCAAACCAGAAAGAGAAAAACATCGCTTACTCTTGCTGATGTTAACAGGAAAGATGTAATGTTGGCAAATAATAAATGCTGCACGTTTGCGAGTTTGCTTTTGCACGTAGATTAATAGGTTGTGAGTTTAAATTATGTATTTCTAATGTACGTTTCACCAAGGACAGAAAAATGTTTTAAGGCAATGAATCCTTAGTGACCTCCTCGTTGTGTGTTAAGAAAGCAATGGGCAGCCCTTCCTTGCTAAATGCTTTACTCAGGTAGGGCTTTTTCTGGTGTTCAGCTTCCACTCATCGAGTAATAGAGGGTTAGAGCTTGTCTTGCAAAGCCGCTGCCTTTAAAATCCCTGGCATCTCATGAAGGGGCGAGTACTTAGTTCTCCTTCTACCCCGTCAGACAGAAGGTGCATTTCAGGTGGCCTCTCAGTTCAGACCAGCAGCACGCTTCTGAGGCACACGGAGCATGCAACCTCAAGTCCTTTCCGAACAAACCAAATGGGAAAACATGCTCTGGAGACTCCCATGACATGTGGCAGCACCTGCTGGACATTCAGGTAATGTGACTGTAGTAGAGCTGGCCTGCAGAAAAGCCATCAAAGTTTGTCACATGGATATTGGGTCCTTGCTACCCGTTGTTTCATGCTATAGATCCTCTGCTATTAGGCTGCACTACTTGCTAAGGTAGACACAGCCAAAGTCTCTTCCTTAGCTCACATTTCTCTAAACGAATTTCTCTAATGTTTGTCAGGCTGACAACAATCAGCTAGGGATGGGTTCCAGGGTCCTTAAACACCAAGTGAGCATAAACAGGCAGTTTCCTATTACCTACAGTTTCTCCCTGAAGGACAGTTAAGTCAATCTTCCATATGTACATCCTGAAAAAACCAGTCTAACTATGGCCAGAGTAACATGTATTTTGGCTCCTCCCAACTCATCCTGATCATTTTCATTTAGTCTTTTTGATGTATATTCCTATCCCACCCACAAGTACATACCTTGATTCTGGAAATCGATGCTTTAAACTGGAAAGATGACATTTATCTCAACAGCATTGTGGCACATCCCTTGTAAAGAGTCCAATAGATCTGTAAACCCCAGAGTTTATTGGTATAGATGGCCACATAACTGAAGTATTATCTTAGCAGAAACTGCTTCAGGAATATAGATGGATTTTTGCGCAACAAAATTGTATGATCAATCATAGGATTCGGCTGCAGAAAGCAAAGCCTTGTTGATATAGCTCTGCCATTAAAAAGACATTTTAAACAGTTGCTTTCTATCTTAAGTGTCACGACTCTGGAAAACCTGATGCAAGTGCCTTCCCAGTTCAGGCAGATGAGGTTTATTCTGATGAGGGCACCATTTTCTTAGGTGGCGTAGGGTTCCCTGTGCAAATGTGCACAA
>JAAGNO010018805.1:15419-44432 GCA_033439905.1 Ceryle rudis | reverse complement strand
GAGCAACCTGCTCTAGTTGAGGATGTCCCTGCTCTCAGCAGGGGGGTTGGACTAGATGACCTCTAGAGGTCCCTTCTGACCCAGACATTTTGATGTTTCTATGTTTCTATGTAGTATTTATAAAACACCTCCAAATGCCAAGAGAGACTTGGATATGCCGGAGTGAATGTGGAGCATCCGAGACCTGAGTAGAAGATGAGAGAACGGGGACTGTTCAGTCTTAGAAGAGAAGGCTCAGGAAAGATATTATCAATGTGTATAAATACTTGTTGGGGGGGTCTAAAGAAGGCGGAGCCAGGCTCTTCTCAATGGTGCCCAGTGAAATGACAAGAGGTAAAGGGAACAAACTAAACCATAGGAAATTATGTTTAAACATGAGAAATGCTTTCCTTAGCATGAGGCTGTTCAATGACAATGACATAGGTTGCTCAGAGAACTTGTGGAGTCCCCATCCTTAAAGATACTCGAAACCCAGTTGGATAGGGCCCTGAGCATCCTGCTCCTGCATACACTGCTTTAAGCAGAAGGTTTTATACTTGGACTGTAGGTTAATTATTTTAATAAAATTTAAAAGAACAATTATCATTAACAATGTCTTTTGCTTTGTACTTCAAGTAATTTACAATTTGAATATCAGGTTTTTCTAAATTAAAACCCATTGAATTTTACATGTCAAATAAACCAAGCCTGTTATTAATTGGATATAGTCAGATTTAGTGCTCTGCAAAAAAACTGAATGCGACATCCTTATTCATTTGTACAAAGTCATATTCTGAAAATCTTAAACTCCTCTAATTTCAACAGGTTTTCTCCCTGGGTGAGGTTTGCCCAACCAAGAGATGAATTGGCTTTGTGATGTTCGCTATTCATGACACTGCTCCTCAGCTGAGCTTTCTGATATATTTTAATTATCACACTGCCTGTATTAGAAAATAGTCTGTAAGCATGTTTAACATGGCAAGTATCTAAAATCTGTAACAAGTATTTTTAAGAGTTACACTTAGTGCTACGTTTATTGCAGCTGTTCCAAGTCTTCTTGTGATATCCACAACAGCCTGCCAAGCAGAGTGTTGAATAAGAGGATTTAACTGTGAATGAATATCTCTCCCTGAAGTAACTAGCTGACATAGACTTCAGAAAGGGATGTTTTGCTTGCCTTATCATTTGTCTAAAGAGGGTAAGGGCACAGCTATCAAAATTACTCTCTGATGTAATGCAGTGAGCATGAGTCTCCTAGAAAGCTACAAGTTGTAGGTGTCACAGTCACAGCTTGTGGGGTTATCAACACAGAGTCTAGTTTCATGTGAACTGTAAGATCAAATGATCTTTATTTGGATTTAAAAGATTTCTGCCTGGCAAAGCAGTAACAAGCAACCAGCCTTTTAAGTATGCCATTGAATGTTTTTCCTATTTGATCGTCAGCATTTTGGTCCACAGCTCAGTAACTAAGGTGCACTGAGAAGTTTCTTCATACTATACTATTTGCATTTTGTAGTGTAAACCAGGAGTGAATCTCATCACAAGCTTGACATTCACAGAGCCTTATATTCATGAATAATTATGAATATTCAACATAAAACAGTTGTGCTCATATTGATCATCAGACTTCTGGAAGCTGATTATGAAAATGTGGCTATTTGCATATAAAAATAATCTGAAAGATACTATTTAAGTGTAGTGTCTATATTCAGAGCTACATAAAGGACCAGCCAGCTTATCTACATGATGTTACAAAACAAGTCTGATAGGTTTTCTAACTGCCTCTTTTTAACATTTGATCTTTTTGTTTGTTTATTTTTTAATTTAGAAATATAATATTGCTGTTACATAATATGATGGAGGAAATTAAGAAATATCCTTAGATAAATGCAATTAACAGCCATCACAGGACAAATACACATGTGATATTTAATGGTAGGTTCTGTTGGCAGTCATAGTTCTATACAGCAGATATAGAAAGGATGGAACATCAGAAACAAGAGGATGTGGTAGGTACTGCTTTTCTGGGTAACTTGAGTTATACCAACCTGGTTAAGTATTCATTTAACAGTGGTTGTCTGCACTGAATTTAGTGGATTTTTTTCAGAGAAAGAAGTCTGTCTTAAAAATAACTAATTGAGGTTTAGTTTATATCAATTTTTTGTGATGCATTTATGAACCATGCTTCTTACCTGACTTTTCTGCTGCCACATGCTTGGATTACATGGCACTTTGTTCCAAAGCATTCTCCCTTGGAGTGATCTTCATTTCTCTATCATCTGCCTAGCTGAAAAAGGTTTTCTTGTTGCATTAATATTGGGAAAAACTGTCAGAACTATAAATACAGCTGCAGCAGTGCTTATGAGCATAATTGAATTTCTTCCATTGCAGCATAAAATTATAATAAGGTGTGCAGTTTTTACCAGTATAACTAAATCAAGAATAAAGCTTCTGCTGGCATACATCATAGACATCCATCATTAACTTACTGTGAAAGTCTCTTATTATGCATATAAGTAGGAAAAAAGTTTATTGTTACCAATAAAATAAGACCCAATTTCAGTGCCAGAAAGATGCACTTGAACAGGGAACTCTCTAAGGAACAGCCTGCACAATTTAGCTGTTGAATGCTCATCCAGCTGAATGCTCCCTATCTGCAAAATATCAGAGCAGTACCCAGATTCCTTGGCTGTAAACAAAAGCCTGGATGTTCTTTTTAGTGCCACCAGCAGCAATTGATATTCAAGGTTCATATTTCCTTAAAGTGTTAGATAAGAAATGTTTCAAAACCCTAGCCTTCATCCAAGTAAGGTAATTAATAGTAATATTTTCAGTCTAGTTCAAGGTCTTTAAACCAAGCTGGCATGTTTTGCATTTTCTTTGTAAAACGGAAAGGCACAGAGGGAACTGCACTGCTTAGTATTTCTGAAAGCCTTTGCAAGAATATTTAGGTATGCATTTAATCTGCATTTTGTGGGGCTAAACCTTAAAGAAAACATTGGCAATATCAAAGAACTGCAAATTCAGCAGTGACCTGGTGAGAAATCCCTCTGGTGCTGCAGGAGGGTGAGGTCACAGCAGAAGGCCAGACATGTCCTAGGCCAGCTCATTGCTGCTGCAGGCCGCCTTGCTCCTGGTCTGCTGACCTGTCATGAGCCCGAAGGGGAATTGCATTGCAGAGCTTCTGTTTGTCTCTCCCTTGCCCAAGTGCTCTATCCCCTTACCTCCATGGGTGGTGGCAGAGTGCATGGCCCATACTGACTTGACTTTCAGGTTATTGTGATGTGAGTCATAAGCATGCTACATGGTCCGTGATATCTGCAAGGGTAGGGGTACATGGAGTGTGACCAGGGGTGTAGGAGTACAAGGAGTGTGACCCGGGAGGTGCTTTGCCTTTGCCTCTTGGTTAGACGTCAGTGCTCAGCCACAGGAAGAAAACCCATAAGAAATTGTTCAGGGACTCTGGTTCTTTCCACCCCGCTCTCTAATACACTTAGAGGAGTATTCAAGTTACACCTGTTTAGGGAAGGTGTAACCTCTGACTTGGGCTGCCTAGCTGGCTCAACAAGCAGGAACCAGTCAGAGTGATGCAAGCCCTACCCATGCCCTTCCCAGCCAGACTATTTGTTCCCTCATATGTATCAAGCAGACTCTGAGACTTTTAAGCAGAAGCAAGGGTTAAAGAGACACACAGCCATCTTTGAGAGCTACAGACAAAAATTACAGCATTATTAACAGCATTTTAATAGAAATACATTTAGTTAATTTATGTAGGCAAAAGAGTGCCCTTGTAAGGCAAAAAAATGGAGTTCGTGAGAGTAAGCAGAAGATTGAACAGGTATTCAGTGAATGGCTACTGAACCAATAATCAGATATTATGGCGTTAGGACAAGTCTCTTAATTTTCAGCAAAAAACAGTTGAGAGTCTTGCAATAGAAAATGATTCTAAAAGTATTTTACAGAAGGGAAGCTTGCTAATCTGTACTATTGAAAAGGCCAATATATTCCCTGTGTATGAATTTGGTTTTGAGGTATTTCCAGGAAGAACACAATAGTGAATAAAGGGTGCTTCATCCACAAAAATGTATT
The DNA here is from genome assembly GCA_033439905.1 of Ceryle rudis. Classification (NCBI taxonomy): domain Eukaryota; kingdom Metazoa; phylum Chordata; class Aves; order Coraciiformes; family Cerylidae; genus Ceryle; species Ceryle rudis. Next base: position 40,364 of record JAAGNO010018805.1, on the reverse strand, counting down.
TTCATGTGCTCTTAGAAATGAAAGAGTCACCAGCTCTTATGACACTGATTGCTCAAAAAGGGATCCTTTCAAGGGAAGGAGGACAATAAACCATTCTTGCAGGAAGTTTCAGTTGCTAGCAGCACTGGCCAAGTTTAAAATTTGCTGGTGAGTAGAAGCTGAGGATGTTCTACATCATACTGGGCTTAAGGTTACAACTGGACAAGCAATATATTATTTTCGTTTCACTGGACAAAGTTAGAGCCTCATTGTGCTTATAAGCTGCATTTAAAATTGCAAAACAAAAAAACCCTCCCCAATGCATCACAAATTGGAATTACTTGTACAAAGCATTCATCAAACAAGTTTAAGCTAATGCCTGTAGCAAGTATTCCTCAGAGTATTTGACATTTGTGCCATGATATTTGTGTGCTGTGTGACTTTCATGATGTATTTATCTTGCATGAGCCACGCGTTGACTAATGTCCCCCCTTTATGGGGTGACACTCTGCTCCCCTTATATCAAAGCTCTGAAAACAATGGAAGATGGGAGATGAATGGTGCCTCAGTTCTCTGATGATCTGTCTGATGATATTTCCATTTTTGATTAAAGAAATTTCAGCTACCAATATAACAGACACTTTGGCAGATAAGCAAAGAAAATCTCTTGTCTCGGAATTAGGAAGAATTCTTTAAGTCCCAGCTCCAGGAACCATGTAAATTAGAGGCAAATATAAACTCATATTAAAAATCCATCTTCAACTTTTCATCAAAGTGCTTGAAGACATGATCCAGAAATATTCTAAAGTTTCAGTAAGCAAAACAGACAGCAAATATAAAACAATCTACATACTTAGCCCAGACTTCTCATTCTGGGGACCTGAATCATGACTTTTGAATGCTTGGGTTAGCAATTCTGTATTTAGCAGTGACCAAAGTGTTCAAAAATAGCTTTGCTCAATTTGTGCAGCTATATTTATGCTTGCTAAAAACCATGCTAAGCTGCCAAAAAAAGAAAGCCAGACCTTGGCAATTTGCAGGGCATGTCCACAAAGATCAATATGCAAGATTGCCTCTTGAATCTAAAGTTCTCTACTATTGCCTCTCCACAGTGACAGAGACTGATGGGGGCTGCTTTGAGGCACTTCTATCATTTGTCCTTTAAGTGTAATGCATAAAGCAAAAGTATTCAAATTCATTGAACTTCCAAAAGGCTCAGCAGGTAAAAATTTTATTTCCTTTTTAAGTGAACCCCCCCCCCCCCCCGTGATCTCATAATCTACATACTTGGAAAACTGTGGAAAGTGTTCCTGATAGAATGCAGACAAGCCTTAACCAATTACCTGCACATCCTGCTCTTGTCTGCCCCAATCTGATTCATGTGTTGATCTTATCTTAGCCACTCACACGTCTTATCTTTTAGACACTTGGTTCTTTGGAACAGAAACCATCACTTTCCCCTTTTTTTGGTTTTTTTTTTTGGGGGGGGGGTTAAATACATTGAATAGTTTGGCTGGACTTTTTCACTTGCTATATTGTAAGTGTTTAACAATTTTGATCAATTCTTAGTCTCAGTGTTATGTCCAAAGCTGTAATAGGAAGCAAATGAAGTACTAGAAATCAATTTGTTTGGGCATCTATCAGGGAGACTTCCTCATTCCAGAGTAGGAGGTTTGAAAGCTGACATCTGGAATGACACAGATAAGTTTTCTTTTCTATTGTATGTGTCTTCTGACACATACAATGTACTTTAGATGTCCCTCCTGTTCTGTATTGGCAATCTTGACACTATAGAAACTCCTTAAAACTCTAGTCCAAATCCCAAATATGGATACTCTAATGTCCAGAACCAGAACCTTGTCAACCCTTAGAGAAGCAACCAGCCCACCTCACCCTAAAGTATCTTGTGGAAGTGCCAGCCAGCCACAGCTGCATCTCCTCAGGGCACCAGCTGCTCCCTGGGTGCTAGCCTATGAGTGCAGGACAGGCTGACCACAGGACAGGCTGACAGCTGGGTCTGTCATTATATTGATCAGTACAAAAAAAACCTCTTCAATCCAAAACCAAAGAAAAGGCTATAAAAAGCGAATGTATACTACTCTAATCAGAACAGGGAGCCCTTGTGGGAGACTTTTTTTTTCTCTAAAATAAAACAGAGCAATATTGCAATACACTGTCCTGTATGCAAACCTATGTCTGAACTATTGTCTTGAAATACTATGATTGAAATTTCTCCGTGTTTTATTTTCATTTTCAAGAGACTTATTCTGCCTATAATTCCTGTATGTCCTTCCTTTCTAAAACTTGTATCATCCTGTCTCTGTGATGCAAAATCTTATGTTGTGTTATTTGAGCTATTTATTGCCATCTGTACATTTCTTATCTGTATGTACCTATATGAATATGTTACATATACTTTAATAGGCCATGTTTGTAAAATATACTGACATATGTAACTCTGGTAATCAATCTAAAGATTAACAGGTCTAAAACTATGCCAAATGTGTTTTGGATGACTGTATTTGCCAAATGTGCTTAGCTATGTAATGATGTTTTGATAGCTCCTGCATGGGAGATTCTTGCATGTTATTCAATAGAGCTTAACTATTAATTAAATATGTACAAGAGGGACCTGGAAGCATCCTTGATTTTTGTCTCTCTAGTGTCCTTCAGAAATCAGCTGCCATTGTTCTGGATTATATCTGTATCTTAGAATCACTGTATTTTACACTATTAGTGTGCCAGTAACAGGTTAGGACTCATTGCCAAGTAATGTATCCAGTTAGTGTTATAAATGATGATTATGTGCAAGACAAAAAAATATGCATAATGAACTATGCAAGTATCTATGCTATGACCTGCCACAGCAGTCCTGCCTCTGTTCTTCCGAAGATCTGATATGTGAGAAGCTGCACTTCCTCTCCACCTTCCCTCAGGGATAGCAAGCTGTCTCAGCAGCAAGACACTGAAATGTAAACAGGCCTGAGTCCCACAACAAACAAAAGGAGTTTTCTGCCCTTCTATGGGTTTTAGCTCTGTAGAAGTGAGATCCTGCTCTTCAGTCAACTTTCACATCAGCTACCTGGGGAACCATCCTTTCAAGACTAACTACAAAAATAATAGTAAGATTTTTTTCAGTTATTTCAGCCTGTTGCTGTTATATATATATATATGTATCTTAATATACATATAAGTATTGCAAAATAGATATGAAAATTGCAAAATACTTGGCTGTATGTTCTTGTTATTTGCATATTCTGTAGCTCTGTCATTTTACAAATTTTATTAATGGTAACTGCTATTGTGCTACTCAGTTTCCTAATGAAATGTTTTAGAGTGAAATGCAAAACCCACATGCTGTTCCAGAGGATTTAAAATATGTGACTGTAATAACACACAGTGTGTTTGTCAGTCCAACTTCCAATCATGTACCCAGCAGGAAAAGTCACAGTGAACGCAAGCATGGAAAAAAACATGTAAAAGGTCCTTGCTAGTATTACATTTGTGCATCTGTAGGGACAAGAACACTCAATTTCTCCTCTGAGAGAAACTGTGTTCACAGATTTTTTTCTCTACAAAGACGCCTCTGAGTTTGGATTCTTTCCTATGGTGCTGAATGCCAGCTTGTTATGCAAAGAAAGGAAAGGCATTTTAAAAGATATGAAGCTAAAATTACTTCTTCTGGATAGATGGGCAATTATAACAAAATAAATATTACATTATATAGACAGGCAGAACTTCTTACTTCATTGCAGTATGTGCACAAGATCATTTTATTATTGTTAAATAATATGCTTTGCTTGTAATGCCCTTTTTGTGTCCTAAGTGACTTCTCTACCTGTGTAACTAAATAGCTACTAGAATTGCAGGAGCAGGTCATCATAAAAATTGTATGACCAGGCTGTTGGTTTATTTCCTGCACTAAGACCATATGACCCAGAGAGACTGGGTGAAAGCATAGGAGCCGTCTCTGCAGTTCTTGATATTCATGAAGTATTTGCACTATTTATTTTTACTGTCTTTGTTAGACCTTTTAGTTCTCTGCCCCTTTGTTCTTTGCTGCTTAGCCATGGAGAGGAACATCCAGAGACAGGACTGGCACCAGCAACACAGGCCAAATTAAAGCCTTTTCTTGTCCATCAGTGAAACAGACGAGCTTATCAATTCAGCTCGGTCACCAAACTTCCCCTGTGCTGTCTGGTCAGAGCAGTCTGGCAGTCTCTGAGAGCTGCAGCTCTGCACTCAAGCCAGGGGAAGCTGCACCTTTTTCCATTTCCATCTAAACACATTGCATGGCAAGGCCAAGTCATTTTCTTAAGACTATATGGCAAGCCAAATAAAAGCCAGGTTTGATGTATGCTTGCTTGTCACTCTCCAGAAAATGACTTCCTGGCTGACTCATTCATTGTCAGCAGCCCTCCTGGGCAGAGGGAGCCAGCTGGGGCATCCCAGGCAGATAGACACCCCCTGGGTGGCTGGGCCTGGCATTCACAAGACATGCTGGCTCAGCAGGTGAGGGACCAGTGGTAGCTCAACAATGGAGTAAAGACAATTTACAGAAAGGAGACTGCTCCTTCCCACGCTAGTCTGTAGCTGGGGGCTCTGTAGCCAGCAACAAGATCAGGCAGAGGTGACTCAGAGAGGTGACTCAGCGGTGACCTGTGATGGACAGTGCCTGCTCTTCTGACCCAAGTTACTATGGATGACCAGCTGAGACAAAAAGCCACTGTGGAGTGTTCCTCATATTGATGGGAGCTGCAGGTTTGTGTTTCGGATTGGGGAAACTTCACCTCCCTTTGGCACACACCACCCTGTTGTCTGCTAGAGAGCACATCTGGCAGCAGGTCTCTCTAGTTAAACCATATGTATTGCCTGAGCCAAGTCCTCTGGTTTTGTATGTACAGAACACTCACAAATCTGCTGCTGGTATGCAGCAAGAGGTGTGGGAGCTCACGTGAGCCTGTGAGAGAACAAGTACCTGCAGCTGAGGTGTGGGAAGCAGTTACACCTCTGGACATCAGAGGATGGTCTTATCCCTATCAACTTGTTAGTCATACAGCTGGGTACATACTGCAACCGCTGACAGCAGCTGTAGTCATGTCTGCTACCACTGCAAGTCACACCACCCAGTCTCTTCTGCTACCTTAGTCATTTCAGTCTGCTTTGCAAAGGGAAGTCAGGTGAACTGTTATGATGAGCTGGATTAAAAGATTATTATCCCTGCTGTTTGCTGCTGCCTCACTGCTCCAGTGCTTTTACTGTGCAGCTCTTCTGTTCTGTGACATTGTATGAATGAGAAAACAAGCCAACCTGTTAATGGCAGAATATGGAGGGATGGGTCAATGGTGTGAATAGTCTGAGGGAAAGTGGTCTCAGGGACTGCCAAAACATTTTATCTGGCTATGATCTAAGTCAGGTTTTATTTTGAAACAGCTGTAACAGGTTAAAATATTACCATTTCCTAGCTGTCCCTTGCAGTGTAGTATTTTTCTGCAGGCAACTACTACCCATCTAACCAAGCTTCACTCACAGGTTGCTTGCCTGAATGCAAGGCAGTCAGCTTAGACTGAGCCACAATAGATGGGCGCTTTTAAACTTAGCCAAGCAACTTTGCCCAGAGGCTGGCACATAGGTCTCAGATGATGTGCTCTTTTAGTAGAGTCATCCTTCAGAGCAGACAGTTGAAAACAAATGGTCAAATGTAGTCAATAGCATCTTAAGGCACCAAAGCTCTTTGTATTTTGAAGGTTAAGCCATCCTCTTTGGTACTTTAAATTCCAGATTATCTGAATTTTCTATGTACTTGCAAAGGGAATACTTTAATAATTAATCAAAATAGTTTTACAAAAACAAAGTATGTTTTCAGTATTTTGTGGATGTAGAATGATTTTTTTATGTTTGCCCTCCTATGTCTCTGAAAATTTCAAATCTGCATGTGTTGGATGTGTAACTCAGAAAAGCGGCAGCAAACTATATTTGAAAGCAAAATCCTCTCAAAATACAGAAATTATTTAAGTTCTAAATGCATTGGGATAAACTTGATGGTTTTCTAACTTTATGTAAGAAGCTGTAATATTGTACAGTAATAATATGTAAGCACTTTAGACAATTTCTCTAGGATGCAGAGGGCACTTTGAAATTTTCAGATGACACAGTCTGATTGCTTGTTCTCATCTGTAGTTAACAAATATACATCCCAAACACAAGGTTTTAAAAAAAAAAAAAAAAAAAAAAAGAGGGAAGAGAGAAACAAACTTGTCTAACTTCCCCTAAGAAACAGCTCCCAAACTAGCCTAAAGCATCTCTGAAAATGTATCACACCACTGGGGCTTCACAGCTTAGGAAAACATGAACAACTAGAAAATTGTATTTCTTGACCAGAAAAGGAGAGCTTGCCTTCTACTCAAAATACAGAGATTCTTTTATTTTTAAGTTAAAACCAGTCTTGGACAAAATCAACTCTCCCACATGTTCAATAGGAACACACCTTGAGGCTAACCAATGTAGCCATCACTCTGAGCAGATAGGCAATGCTTTTCATTTTTAAAGCTGTTAACAAGCACAAAGTCACTACCCAGAAAACAAGGAAGCAGACAGGCCTGTGTTGTCACCTTCTTGACCTTGGTCAAGATTTTTTTATTCTTTGCACCTCCATTTTATCCCCCAAGGCCCTTTCTCCTGTCCTTCTCGGCTGTATGGTGTGAGGCCTTGCATCCCAGTCTCTGCTGGAAGAACTCATAGCAATACTGATCAGGATGGTTGTCATAATTAATAAGAAATAATTATTTTAAATATGTCATCTTGTATAGCAAAATAAAAAAAGAGCTACCAAAGCAATCAAAAAACCCAGGCAAGTCTTGAACCCAAAGGAGACAAACCCCAAAAGTTTAAAGAAAGCTCCTCTACTTACTGCATATATAGTGGCCTCTTCCAGAATTGTGCTGTGCCAAATGTACACTAGGGTTGAGTGGCTTGAGTGGAGTGTCAGCGGGTAAGAAACAAACTGCAGAAGCAGCAGGAACAGATTTTAAAGGTCACCAAGCTCATTCACTTTGGAAAACAAGTGAACAGTGCGATACTGTGAACAACACTGTGCCTACTGTCTATTACACCACTCCCCATGACTGTTATCCTACTCCTTTTTCACTGTCATTACAATATATTTCTCAGTGGAGAACTGTGAAACATCAGATATCAGAGGAAAAAATGCAGAGTAGCAAAGGAAAGAGCTTGCGTATGTGTCCATGGTGGAAGGTTGATGTGCAGGTACTCACGCTTCATGGAGACCATGACTTGCTGTTGGCTCCCGATAAAAAGTCAGCTTGAGAATGTACGAAGAGTTGGGTATTGAAATGATTTTTCCTACCCTAATAAAATACATTTAAAATGGAAGTTGTGTGTCTAATTTTCCATTTACTTATCGTAAAAAAATACAAATTTGCTTGTATGTTCCCTACACTTCTCTTCCTCCAAGGTCCTGTAATTCAGTTCTGAGGTGTGCAGACCAGATGCCAAGAGGCTTGACATAAAGTGCATGAAGGCTGTTAGAAGTGTTTGGTCAAATAACTCAGAGAAAAGAAGTGCTTATCTCAGCTCCTCCCAGGGCTGTTGCAGGGCAGCTGTGAGCACCATGGGCTAGGTGGGAAACCTGTCAAGATGAAACAATGGGTGGGGCACTCTCCCCAGACCACTTTCAGACTGAGGGGAGGTTACTGCTTAGGGTGCGTGGGATTCATGATGCACTCATGAGATGCAAGGGAAGAACATCTTAGAGTTGTACTTACTTATTTGGGGATGTTTAGGGGAGGAAACAAAAGCGGGTATGGTAGGTATTAATGTCATTTGGGGAGGAACAAGTATGGGAGAATGGAGGGGCTGATAGTGTGTAAATGGATAGGTTGTCAGTACACTTGTCTAGCCAAGTGCTCTGCACTTCATCAGTGTTCTCTCTCTTGTTTTCCCATTAAACTCCATTTGTATTTTTCTGGGTGAGGGACTCTATTCTGTGTGCACATGTCATGGAGGTTTAAGTGTAGCAACTGGAGTCAGACCATGTGTCATACTGGCAGAGAGAGCAGTGTGTGTATATGTGTGTTAGTGTGTATGTCAGCATTTGATTAGCAAGTATCAAGCCTCCCCAGCTGGTAATTAGGTTAAGAGGCCTGTGGTCTTGTTACCAAAGCAGCTATAAAGCCGGCCCAGTTACTGAAGAGATTAGAGGGGCTGAGAGTTGGTTACCACGAGAACAGGCAGGTCCTGTGGCTGACCATTTGTATGTGTGTAAATGTGTATAGGGTTGTATGCATGTTGGGAATATGTGCTCAGCCTTTTTATGGGCTGGACGTGCAGAAACTCCATCAGGCTAAGGTATTTGTCAACCCCTAACAAAATGTATACATGTATGTGTTCAAAGTCAGTAAAAAAAAAAAGCTAAATAATATTTCCTATTGATACATTGTTCTGAATCTTCACCTTTCCCTATTATATGCCTTATCATATACTTTACATTTTTCATTTACTGCAGTTATTGTGATATTTATGGTCAGATTTTTGTCAAACAACTTTTAAAAAATCATAAAATTAGTTTTAGACCCTCAAATACACATCTTTTTATTACCCCCACCATTTTTTCTCCCTAAAATGTGTTTGCACATTAAATAAAATATTAATGCACCTTTTCTAATTCATAAGTCCTGAGATCTTCTAGTTCAGACTGGTGTGAAAACTTGATTTTTGGTCTGCTTTTTTCATACATTTCATAGCATTCTCGTAGCTTTGTTTCTCATTGCCTTTTTGTTCCCACCTGTATTGTTACTTCTTAATTACTTAGTCTTCTTCCATTTTTTGTTTCATATTTTCTCCTCTTTTCTCAACTCAGTTTAAGGAAGCATAAATCTTTGCAATGCACTTACTAGGGTCAAACTTTTGCACTCTCTGGAGTAGAATGAATTCAAGGCAAAGCTATTCTGAGCATTTCTCATGTCAATAATCAATTACTCTGATTATTAATTACTCCCAAGCTGCAACATATGAGTAACACCTTGAATTTTCTTACCTTTATTTGACCTTCCTTATCACTGTTACTCAGTTTATTGTTGCAGGCTGGCTCAAATTAGCAAGACACCATTAGTGTAATGGGAGCAATCCAGCTCTGGAAATAATGGCCAAAGTTCTCTACAATGTTCCTGTGACTTTGCAAATGAAAAACGGTGAAAGTCTGTCTCTGGGTATTATGCTTAAATTCTCCATTGCACAGCTCTCTTCTCTTTCCATCAGCACTGACATTTCAATCTTGAATCACTTCTCCTTTTCCTTTCTGATCCCTTTAATCATTTCAACAAGGGAGAAAAAAGCAGAGGGAAAAGAGAAGGGACTGGAATCAAGTTTCCATATAAATTTAGCTCAGTGGAATGGGCAAGGAAATAGCAAAGGAATGGTGAATTAGCTCAGTTAATAACCAAATACCTTCTGCCTACATGTGACAACATGATTGCTAGGATCTTTGTCATTTTGGATCTAGTGCTGTTATACCTTTATTCAAATAAAATATCATAAGCAGCACTCTTCAAGACATCCACAGAACAGAACTTTTTTAAAGAAAGCTTGTACAGAAATGTAGTAAGATCAAAAGATGGATTCGATCGGGAAAAAAAAAAAAAAAAAATCCATTTCAGTCCTTTTAAAAGCAAAACCTACTTTAACTTCTATCTCTCTGGCTGGTCTGGAGACCAAGGCAGACTCAGTGCCAAAAAATGGTTCAGTACTATCTTCTGCCCAAAGTGTCATTTCAGATCACATATCTATACTTACTCTATACGACTTCTTGCTGCTGAAGGACAAAAAAAAAAAAAAAAAAGGGGATCCCACATTTCTTAAATAATGCTCAGTTAATTGCAACCACGGTATAATATTTTGTAAAATGGAGGTGGACCAATTAGAAGGTACATGGAAGGTACATGCATTTTATTCCTATTTTTGATTTTTCCCTCAGGAAGTGAAAACAATTTATGGAGAAGAAGGAGAGGTTCATTGCTGTTGCATGTTCTTGAGCTGTGATTTTCAGTCCTCACTGCCTTCAGTGATAAACAACTGCAGTGAGCATGACAAAAAGTGATACAGTTAAAAAAAAAAGGGCATAACTGTTGAAATGAAAGAGTATCGGTTGTCTGTGCTAATGCCATATTTGTGCAGGCTTAAATTGAGAGATCTCCTGCTTCCTTGAAAGAAGAGGATCTTCTTCCTTACAGACTTTACAAGCTGCCTGCTACAAAAAAAAGACCTGAGCATGTGTGTGTGTATATGTGCTTCCAGTGGAAAAAAAATATACTTTGAGTGATATTGAGACGATTTCAGAAAGTTGTATGTCATTTCTCAATACAGTACCTTATACATAGAGTAAAAAAATAGATAAAAGGAGCAATTGATATCTTGTCTTATTTCTGAAGTCTAACTCAAGATATTTTGAAACGTCTTGGAACACAAGTAAACTGAATTTGTCCACAAAAGGAATATGAATAATAAAGTAGCTGTTTAAATGTCAGGATATATGGTCTCAATAGTAGCAGTGTACACCATTATTCTAAGGAAACAAATGAGGTATGATAATGTCTAAGAGATCTCAAAGGACTAATTGAGTGCTACAAGTATGTGTGTTTAGGCTTGGATACATACCTTAAATAGCAGATATTTTCTTGAGAAAATAAGGTCTTTTTATTAACTGACTTGATCAATACTTTAGTAGAAGCATAGAAAAAAGTTACACTACTATGAACTGAGGATATTTATAAAGCATGCAAATACACAAGGTATTACTCAGTTTCTTTTCCTGACACATGTACATTTTAAAGTCTGCTCAGTTATCTGTACAATATTGCTGTGGATGACAGTTGTCTGACAACTTCTCTTGATTACAGCAGCACTTTGATGTTCTCATTTTCATGTACACATTCAATGTGATATAGTAGTCATGCATTTATTTGTGTGTTTAGCATTTTTATTTTGGTTTGTACAGAGGAAAGGAATTCTTAACAGTAACATGACAAAAAAAAAATGTCATGGTTTAGGGTCAGGGCAGTCTGCTAGACCTATAAGAGATGCTCTCTGTTAACCCCCCTCCCTCCCCAAAGGAAAAGAGAAAGGGAATAAGGGAGAGAGGCTTAGCAATTAGGAAAGGAAACTAGAACAGCTTTAATGAAATTTAATGAAAATTAAAACAATAATAATGGAATATATACATATATATACAGAACCAGTATTAAACCAAATACCCCCTGATGGCAATTACCTCACCATCACAACTGATGCTGTGGAGCAGGCACCAGGAAAGTCCCAGACCTGGTCCAGCGGTAGATGGGAACTGTGTTCAGGAGCTGGATTCTGGTGCTGGATTCAGGAACACATAGATCAGGATCAAAGGCAGAATGCACAGAGTCCTCCTCAGATGTCATAAGAAGAAACCAGAAGAGGACCTGAACCAAGCTGAGCCAAGCAGAATGGAGCAAGACCCTCGTGATCCCTCAGCTTTTTACCATATATGACGTATATGGGATGGAATCCATCATTGGTCAGTTTAGGGTCACCTGTCCTGTCTGCATCTCCCTGCAGGTTCAGTCTTTTACTTTCTGCACCCCCTAGAGTGGTACACAAGATCCAGCAGGGACCTTTGTCTGCACACCAATCCTTGGTACTAATCCTAAACATTGGGTGTTATCACTGCTGGAAGAAGACACTGTCTGCAAAAATATACCATTAACTTCAGACAGTGCAGTTAGTTAGAAGAACTGAACTGGAAAGCAAAATCACTGAACAGAATTAGTTCTGTTTTCAATCAAACCAGGACACTAATAAAAGGAATAAAGAGATGACTGATAACAGATGGAAAGGTCAAAAAACCTGTTTTGATGGTATGAACAAATCTATAATAGGGAAAATGAGGAAAATTTGTCAAAGTATGATGAGTGCTACTAGCATGGAAAAATTCATAAATGAATGCTAGATCAATTGCACGTCCTAACTAAAGATGTTGAGTAGCAAAGCTCCTTAGGTATTGCAATCATCCTAAGTAATAATCTGCACCACAATACCTCAAAGGTCATCAGAAAAACCATCACAGGCATGCACTTTCCTGTTTCAAGAAAATGTCAAAATGCTGGAGATTTAACATCTTCTGATGCTTTTCAGAGCCAGGTGTGTGACTTCTGCCTAAAATGGAAAATCTCTCTACACATTGGTAAAAATTCTTTTCTCCAGACTCCTCCTTTTCCAGGCAAGGGAAAGTAATTCACTTTTTTGTTCTCTCAGCTAAATTCTGCCACCTGGTTGCCACCATTTGTCCCCTTATAATTTAATTAAAAGGCTGAAGCATTAGGCTGCCTAGGTATGAGAAAGAAGAAAAGATAAAAATAAGAAAAGTAGTGCACATAAGAGTCTGTGATCATACATAAAACCTTGAATTATGGCAGAAGAGACTGCTTGACTTCCCTGTCCAAGGAAAGGATGTGTGGTTATAGTCCCATGACAGCAAGGATCTTGATGACAAATCAGTTATCTCTTGTAGCCTTTCAACAGAGGAAAAAAAAAAAAAAACGGCCCCAAAGTTCTCTCTTTTTCCCATCCCATTATTGGTGAGAATGCTGAAGTGGAAGGAGATCTTCCTCGTCATATTCTTGAGAACAGATGGAAGTGAAGCAAGCTCCCTTTCAGTGGGACTATGTACACTGTAGGTGGATTTATCTGATCAAATGCAGAGATCTACAGTGTAGATGTCTCCTGCCAAGTTCATCACACTAAATCCCTTTTGTAGTCAATGAGAGCAATGAGAATTCCCAGAATATGGCTCACCCTGAAGTAGACATATATGTTAAGTCAGACAAACTGTTTCCAAATACATATCCCTCAATTGACTGGAAGAGGAATCTGGAGGGTGACTAATCAGTCACAGACTAGTTAGAAGTCAGTATTTAACTAATATCTTAATCTTATCTTCAGTTAGATAAGTTGAATTCCACTCTGCATTCCTTTTCTGGCAGGAATAAGACAGCAAAAGACTTTCCTGTATGTTCCCCAAGAATCCATTTTGCCTGACTGTATGCTGGGGCTCTGGGGAAGAGGTTCAGAAAATTCTGGTATTAATGTGTCTTTTAGGGAGTCCCTGCATTCTTCTCTTGATTTTGCATTGTTCATCCCCTGTAGTAATTCCAGGCTTCACAATTTGAACTTGGTGACTACAGTAAAAAAAAAAAGTCTCATTTTAGTTTTCCTTTCCACAGGTCAAGTCCAGAGTCTGTACCTTATTTTTCTGCTAATTTAATTTCCCTGATATCCAGTAGTGACATAAATGCTTGAATATCTAAAATATTTGAAAACGTGGTATATTCTTAGGTCAGAAGAGGTAAAACATTACAATGGCAAAATTAGCTTGTAGCATATTTGCATTATTAGACAGCTTGAAAACATAAATCTGGGCTTCTTGAAATCTGTTCAATAAGATTTGAACCTTCTTCAATGGTCTAAACTTTGAAGTTTGAACTTCATGCTGGAAGAAGAAAAAGAGACATGGAGAAGTGAACCAAGACATGGTGACATCTGTTTTGGAGCTTGTGGTCCCATCTTTATTCCAAGCACCAGATGACACAACTTCCTGGACTATTGAGATTACAAAGTGCTGAGGTCCAAGATACCATAAAGTTTCAGAGAAAAATAAGTTATCTATTCTACCTGTCTGTCCTGTAACAGTGCAAATTTTTCTACATCAGTCCTATGAGAGGTTTGTGTAACCTGTCCTTAAGACACCATTTCAGATGATCCATTTCAGGCCTTTCTTGTTATGACATAGCAGGTTGTACTTCACGTCTGTCCTGAGTCTTTCAAACGTAGATGTAAGCTTACCGTCATGAGTACAGAGCCTCTTAAACACCTGAAGACTTGTTGGTAAAGAAATTTGAGCTCTGAGGTCAAATACCAAGACTAATGTGCATTTGGTAGTGTTTTCAGTCCATCTTTCTTAAAAACAGTGGTTGCATAACAACTACATATTGTCAAGCCAAAAGACATCTGTACCTTACATACTGCTTTTTCTCCCTCTTTTCATCTGCTTTTCACCATCTGTGATGAGTCTGGATTTCAGGTGGTGTCTACTTCCCTAGACTAAAGCATCTCTTCTCTGTCTGTGGAGCTATGAACTTCCATGAGTCCAAGTCAGTTTTAATAAACTTCTGGGACTCCAGGCAGAGCTGGCCTCTAGGGAGACTGTTCACTTCTAGGCTTTGTGAGGTGCTTTCAAATAGTTTTCAGTGCAAAGGAAATTCTGTTGGGAGATCCTAATAGAGAAATTTAAGTTAGAGAGAATTCACTCTAAATTCTGTGAAATTTCAGTTTTGTAAATGATAGCTCATCCAACTCCTTCTCAATTTACCTCATCCCTTGGTTTCACGTTTTCACCAGAGCTGTAAAAGTAAAGAACAGCCTTCCTGGATGGAGCAGTATGTAGGAGATAAGCTTTCAACATACACAGTTTTACAATGGACTTTGATATTTTTTAATGTGTGCCAGCATGGTACAACTCTCCAGTTGCTGGGAACTAGATCCATCTCAGTTCTTTGTTCCTTATCTTGTTGGTAACCCTTTCATAGCACAGACAATTGGAGTTGAACATGCAGAGCCCAGGATTCTGCTCAGAGGCATTGCCCGTGATTTTCAGCAATATTATGTACATCTTTTGTTAAACACAAGGAATAATAGCATGTTTAGTAAGATGAGAGCACCTTCACCCTTCCTAGCACTCAATACAAACATTTAAATATTATTTTGTAACATCTTACATTCCAGGCAGTGTTTGGAGGTTAAAAAGTGGAGATTGGAACTGAGGGAATTAGTAACATCATCTACCACATTTGTTTGCTGATGTGTAACTCCAGTGAGGATCAATAAAGCTTTATGCGCTCATAGACACAGCTTCCAGCCCCAGCCTGCTGGGCCAAAATGGGGATTAGTAAAGCTGTCTTGCTCTAGCATTTACATGCTCCACTAAGATTTCTTTGCCTTACATTTGAATTAGTAAAGTTAAAACCAAGTATTTTTGAAATCTGCTGACCAACTACTATAGACGCTGCAAGAACATCAGTCCCATGGTAGCCGAGGACTGCAATAAATCAAGGACCTTGACTAAGGTGTCTGACCATTGTCTGAAAATGGGGATATGTATATTTAAAACACAAATTTTAGTAACCTTGTTCCACATTAAAAACCTGTATCATATCAAGACATGATATGTAGCTCTCATCTTTCTGTCACAGGTTAGGGTCAGGGCAGTCTGCTAGACCTGTAACAGATGCTGTTAACCCCTTTCCCTCCCTAAAGGGGAAGAGAAGGGGAATAAGGGAGAGAGACTTAGCCATGAGAAAAGGAAATGAAAAGAGCTTTAATGAAAAGAATAATAAACCGGAACATATACAATATATACAAAACCAGTATTGAACCCAGCTCCCCCTGATGGCAATTATGCCACCATCACTACTGACGCTGTGGAGCAGGCACTGGGGGAAGCCCCAGAATGGACTCATCAGAAGATGGCAACAAGATTCAGGAGCCAGATTCTGGAATTGGATTCAGGAACACATGGATCATCATTGAACACAAAATGGACAGATTCCTCCTTGGATGCCAGACATTGAAGGAGAGGGACTGACCCCGTCATCCCTCAGCTTTATACCAAATATGATGTATATGGGATGGAACACCTCATTGGTCAGTTTAGGGTCACCTGTTCTGTCTGCTCCTCCCTGCAGGTCCAGCCTTTACTTTCTGCAACATCAATGTGATAAACAAGATTTAGCAGTGACCTTGGTCTGCAAACCAACCCTTGGTAGTAACTCTAAACATTGAGCGTTATCACTACTAGAAACAGATGCTGTCTGCAAAAATTTGCCATTAAATCCAGAAAGTGCAGTTATTTTGAAGAGACTGACCTGAAAAGTATAATCATTCAACATAATTAGTTCTGTTCTAGCTCAAATCAGGACACTTGTCTTTGAGAAATATCTTTTGAAGGGGCTGGCACAGTCAGGAAAATGTGTGTTATGCTCCTAACAAGCTGCTGCAAGATTCTGTATGATTTAGAGGTGGTCTTAAGATACAGAACTCAAGTACCACACTTGAGTGGTGCTTGAGTATCTGGCATCAGAAATTAAGCTGCAGTCAGGCTGGTGTGAAAATGACTGACTGGGAATGTGCTAAACTGTTACATTTAGATAACCTGTTATGCAGGGTCACTTCCCCGGTTATCCCTTTTGGGATACAGTCTAGACAAGGATGTCTTTCTGATATTCTTAGAATTAGACTTTTAAAAGTCTAAAAGGAAAGCCCTATTTCAGCTAAAACACCTAGTAAACTCCATTGAAATATGGGTCTGGTCCTGTATCTGCTTATTGCTTCTGTTACTATGATATATTTCACAATTTAGCAATCCTAGGTTTAATCCTTCTTTCTTTTAAAAAGTGTCAATGAGCAAAGGCACAGAACATTCACTCTTTTCTATGACTACATGTTGACGAGGCTTTCTTACTGCATATAAAAATAGGAGCAAAATAGACTTTTAGCAGATTAAAATATAATTTTCACTTGCCTAAATGTTGCAGAGTTTGATTTTCAGGAAAATATATGTGGATTTACAAAATGCTAAGCAATATGATAAACTTCAAAAAGATTTATATTGCTTTTCAGCTTATCCATAAAAACTTTGGACATTTGAGTAAACATTCCAGTGAACACAGTGCACAATCAGCTTTGTATAACATGAAAAATATTTGTGTGTTTTCATTTAGGCATTAGATAAGCCATTATAAAGCATTAATGTAGCTGCATTTTTAAGATACAATGTCAATACATTTTGTACAATTATGTAATTATTCAGAAATACCATATGAGAAATGTACAGAAAAATGAGAAAATATAGCAGGAATGTGCTGTGTGTACATTGGGATATTAAGAGTTATTTTATCTGATCATCCTTATTACTTCCAGGTAATGTGGTATTGTGCCTCTTAAATATTTTTGATTAATCCAAGTTAATTTCTAAGAGGAATGTCTGCAAAGCAAATCGATCAGTTTATTTTCTGTGTCTTCTGATCAATTTTCCTGTGCTATTCCTGTGTTTATAATAGTTTAGGCTTCAAACCACATATTGCTTATGTTTTGAAATCAGTTTTATGATTTTTAGTTCCAAGTCATTGTCAGACAGTTTACACCACATTTTCCTTTTCTTGCTGCTGCCTAGAGATTCAGTTAAGTCTCACTCCCACTTGAGTATGCATCCCACTCAAATTTTCTTCTGTTCAGTTTGAACCAACTAGAATGCACATTTCTTTATGAGCAAAAATGAATTGAGTAGTTGAACTGGAACCATATTGAAGAACACAAGAAATTTGAGATTAGAGAGTCACAGATGGCTCACAAATTCATTGTTTTATAATCCTCTAAGGGGATATTAGAGAAGTGTTCTCTTTTACTGACTACATACTTCCAAGGTCCTCCTTTCTATCACATTTGCTTAATTTATATCTTTGCATATATTTATCCTCATGACTCCTCTGCAAACAAGGCATTTACAAGATAAAGAGCTAACATGAAAGAAACTAAAACTGAGATCTAAAATGTAGTAGTATGAAGGCTCAGGGCATTAATTAGGAAAACTCCTCTGCCATGCACTAAGCTAATATTTGTCTTTAGAAGTAATACTACTATTGAAGTACTACTGCTGAAGGCTCTGTTTTTGCCCAGCCTTCCCCTGTGTTCCTCCCTAGCTATTCCAGCATCACTGCCCTGTACCACGTCCAGAAGAATGAGCTTTATTTTTTGCCACCATTAATACAAATTAAAGAAATAACATTTTAATGCCAATGCTACATGGAAGCTGAAGTCACACACTGCCATAAACTGTAGCAGGAGAACACCTTGAACAAACAGCCTATTGCTCTTCATATGCTGTCCCCTCTCAGTTTCAACAGGGCCTTCCTATTGAAAACAGGACATCTTTAATGAGTTTCCTTGTGTAAATACTCTGTTAATATCTCTAATTTCCTGTTATTGATGATAGTGCTATAGTATGCATTTTGTGTAGGACTGAGGTTTGAAATTTTCTAAATATAACAAGTGCAGAACGTCTGTTAGGTAAAAGTTATGTGAAGTGATATTGATTCAGCAAAAGCGTATTTTGTTTGAGTTTATCTTCTAGACTGAGAGGAAAGAAAGGGGAAAGACTGCAGAGGAATAAAAGTCAGAACTTAGAAGAGGGTGCTATGCCAGAAGTGAGTGAGTAGCACACTTCACACATCAAAGTTTGGTCTTCTAATATTTGTCTAAATATTATGAATGATTCTTTCTGAACTATCCGTTAGGAGTGTGCTTTAATCAATTCTATACCATAGATTATCTAAGACAGTTACTTATAGCTGAGGTTGTTTTATAATGAATAGTTTCCTCCACTATCTCTCATTCTGACTTTTATCTCTTGCCACAAAATAACCAAGACAGATATGTTTTTAAGACAGTGTAATTTGTCTCATTTTGATTTAAATGGTGTCATATGCTTCCAGTTTTTGTGGTCCTTGTTCAAGCAAAACACTCACTTGGAAAAAATAACATTTGGTTGGAAAATAATAATACAGCATGAATGAACAGCAACATGGGATGATGTTTTGTCTGTGAAGATAACTCTCCAGTAATTAAAACTAAAATTACACAGATCAGGAAAACACTTTATACCTTTATACAACAGCTGGTTTCAGATTTCCAGAATGCTGTTGTTTTCAGTCTGTGTTTCTGTTTCTTGAGTTTCGATATAAAATACTAGAGGAGCCCAGATGGTAAGAAGAGGCCTTGGTGCCATACTGTGAACAACATGGCATGATGGTGGGCGGTATTATGGCATTCCTGAGTGTCCACAGACAGCTTCAAACCCCCCTGGGAAAATGGCGGGGGATATAGCTGTGCTACAGAAGCCCAAAATATAATTGAAGGTGGTTTTTATGTTGTAAAAATCTCTACTAAAACTCTGCTTAGTACCACTGATCATTTATTCATCTTGTGTGCATGCTGCAAAGTTTTCTCAATCATGGGTTTAAAGTAGGGCCATTTGATCACAGGAGAACTGACACTGAAGATAGTGTCTGCTGACTGACAAATTAGAAAGTTCTAGTTTTCATTTTATATGTAAGTAAATAAGAACGTATCAGAAGTGAACACAGCTAAAGATATATGGTAAAATACTGAGCACCACATTTCTTATGGCATGTATGGAAAGGGTGGGGGGAAAGTGAAAGTGAGAATTGAAGGAAAAAAAAAAAAAAGAGGTTAACAATCAATGCTTTCAAATCCTAAACAGAACTCATGAAAAATTACATTTGAAGAAATTTTAGAGCTGTATGTGAATGTTTTGCTTCCCTAATACAAACAATTGCAGCATTCAGAAGTGAAATTGAAATGCAAGTGCTCCTACCAAGTACCATCTGTTGCATGAAAGTCGTTCCAGACACCCTTTACAAATGCCTTCTGGTCTTTATTCTCAAACATTCCTGTGACTGCTTACTAATCTGCCTAATTTTTCTAACTCATTTTTACCTATTTCCTGAAGGTTGTGGGTTTTGATGTTGTTGTTTGTTTGTGGTTTATTATTTAATTTTTTAATATAAACACATAAACGAAATTAAGGGACTGATTTCTGATGATGATTACAGATGCTGATATGTCAACACCGTCTTTTAAGTCCAGAGGAGTGCTATTGAAATAGAGAGGTTTGGATTATGATGGAACAGTTTCTTCTGTTGTCATGGGAAAGAAATGCCAAGCCAGGAGCTTGGTGATGCCACATCATCACAAGAGAATAGCAAAGGATTTCCCAAATGTGTGCGTTTGGTTTTGTGTTATGTTAGCTAGTCGCTCTTGCTTTCCACACAGTTACCTTACATTACTTTAAAGTAGAAGGTAATGAGCTTTCTAAAAAAAAGTAATGTGTCCAAAATATAAAATGACCCTTTAGTAATTTTTTTCACAAACCTCAAATGGTGGACTAAATTTAAATGAAACAGATTCCTTTCAGTTGCCTTTTTCAAGAGTTATCAATACTCTTCAAGAACATATTGAAGAACAGTCATTCAGACATATGGCAAAATAGCTGTCTGCTTTGCAAAACTGCCTCTTTATAAATATTTGAGAGAGCTGCAATAGCCTTTGAAGTGCTTTAGAGAGTAATAGGTGGAAGAACTGAAGAGCTTGATATTTATCAGTGGCCTGGACTGTGTTTTATATGGCAAAGCAATCACAATGGCTAGCAAGCCTACCCTTAGCTGTGAACTGGAATGGAAACAAGACTAATTTAATTAATTTAACTGACTCCTGTCCTTTACAGCTTTCTCATCTTTCATTTTTCCCCAAATCCTTCCAGTGTTTCGTTGCTTCTTCCATAAAAATCTCTGTTCAAACCTGCCAACAGCTCATCTCTTTTTTTTCTGTTCCATCCCAAATCACATTATTTTGATCAACAATTTTGTATGTGTGTGAGAGGTTTCTGTTTGTGAAACTGTTGGAGTTTCTGTCACTGGTCTGATTCAAGATGGAGAAAATAATTAATCTCTTTAAAATTCTTTGTGAGAGGAAGACCATGAACCTCACTGTCCTTCACTGACCATGAATCCTTCACTGTGCAAACACTTATGTTCAGAAATGTTCACTGAATTCAGTAGAACTATTGCTAGATAGGAGTTTGTACTCAAATTCACATGCATATGTATTCATGGGTCCTTGGACCTAAAACTTATAAGGCACTCATCTGTTGTTTTCTCAGTTTCTGACAATCAAACAGGTATTTTTAATTTTATAGTAAGCTCCTACTTATGAAAGGTATGGTTCAGTTCAAATGTGAATTAAAAAAGTGGGTATTTTCTGCACTTGCATGTATGTTCTAATGAATGCCAATAAAGAGGAATACTATATCATCAGGCATTGTTCAGCCAGTCAGAACATTTGTACACCCTGTAGTTAAGACTGTAAAAGCAGAGCTAAGTTTTATCAAGAATGAAATGGACAGTTACACTTCTTGCTGGGAAAGTCCCTAGACTCTGTCAGCCCCCAAACTATGTCTTGGCACTATGAGAGACCATGCTAGTCAGCATGGGACAGAGCTATGCCAGAGAATGTCCTAACAGTTGAACAGCTTGCACCACCACAGGATAGTGTGCAAGCCCAGGCTTTGGCCATGTTTAGTTTACTAGTATAGACATAGCTTTTGCTTCCTCTTCAAGAGACAAAGGACATCCTGATACTGAAATCATTACCAGTCAGGCTGGAAGGACTAGGATCACTGCAAGAACATTCCAGCACTGGCATGAGTGAGGGACTAGGAAAAGACTGTGGTCATTATTGCCCCCTGGAGGATGCATCCCCATGCCTATCAAATACATTTATCTTCAGCACTCGTCTCAAGTGGATTTGCTGTAATGTGAGTAGATGATGAGATAGCAAATCCACTAAAAATAATTTAGGAAAGATATAGGTCCAATTTCCAGCTAATAAACTGAGATTAAATTAAAAGTTTCATATGTATGTCTAACTTAATGCTAGTTCCTAATATGAACAGACAGTATACTTCCCTTACAATGAACTCTTCTGTTCTTCAGCACTGCAGTATGAAGTTCTTCTGTTATTATGAAGAAAACCTACTGACTGTGCTCATTACTTTTTATATCCTTATTGCAAGCCTATAGAAAGTACATTGCTCTTAGAAGTTTATTTTGCTAGTTCTTTAGTCCTGTCAATATATTCACTGATTTCCTTGATTTGCTTGATTCTCTAAGCAAATCGAAATTCTGTTAGTCTTTGTAGTTTAATTATTAAATTATTGCTTAGGTGATACATGATCTATCCTCCATATGAAATGAAGAGTTGAAAAGTATGCACCATGCCTTGTCCTTCTTTTCTAGAGCTTGAGCTACCTGACTGCACACCACATGATGCTGTTCTTTTTCTTCTGGTAACCAAACAGGAAGACAAGCTGTAGATAAAGGACCACCTCATTATAGCCCATGACTCCTAAATGATGAAAAGATCTGTCCAAAATCTAATTGGCCATTCTTAATCAAAAATAACCCCAGAGACATTACAAGGATTCAGGAGCCAGCATCTCTTGTGCCCCACCAGTGATCCTGGGCAGAAGACTTGGGTGCATAGAGGTCCAGCACCAAGAAATGCTTGAGTGCATGTGGGTGTAGAAGTGTTCATGAGAGAATGATTTTGAATGGGTAAACTCAATTCCTTTAGACATTTTTTTAAGAGAAATCACTTTCTACTTCCATGAGTTTTGTTACATTGATCTCCTGCAGGGTAGATTACAATGCAGTGTAACAATAGCTGCAGATAAACTCATGTCAGCATCTGAGCTGCTGCAGAGGACTCACTTACTTCTTCTGGCCATTGCACTAATGCTGCTACGCCACCTCAGGAGAGAAGCCAGTATCTTCTGTGGATTTTGGTAACCATGAAATATAATACATGAACATACTACCTCAGACAAGCTCATGAGTGTCTGTGCCAGATGCTGTTAAAGCTAATTACTTCAACTGCTGTATCTTGTTGATGTGGTTACCCTGCTTTTTACTCCAGAGGAGAGTTCAAAGCTCTCTTGGGTGAATCACATACCTGGCAGAGATAGGTAGAGGGAAGACAGGGACAACTGTGGAGAAAAGCAACAAGTGAAAGAGAAGAACAACAAGTGAAGAAAAGCAGTCTGACTCATTACATACTGTTTGCAAAAATAACCCCTCACATTGTTCTATGAAAATATGAAAAATAATGAAATTAAATAAACTGAAGAATGAAATGAAAAGAAATAAAATCCAGCCTTAGCTCCTGGCTGCCTCTAGTGCTTTTATGCCTTTATAGCATACAGATTTATGATGATTGTGTAATAGACAGGGAGAAGTCTTCCTTCACCAGAGTTCAGGTTATGCTATTTATTTGCCCCTGTACAGCTATGATGATACAGTCACTCCGCTTCTCTGCCTCCCTTTTGTACATTACTGATTACCAATGTACTATCACTAGCATTCTTTCTTCTTCAGGGAGACAGTGGAGAACCTTTATTTTGCCTTGCCTGAGACAGCTTTGTCTCCTGGGGTCTTGGTTATGCCCTGCCAAAGAAACTTTCTGTCTTTGTCAGAACTTCTAGCTAGACTTCTTGGATTAAAACGCAATGGGAGCCAACTGAACCTGGGAATGGACTGCCCTCTCCTGGAAAGCAGTGTGCATATTTGAAATATGAGATTCCAAGGGCTACATTAAAATTATATTACATTTTAAGAAGTAAAAAATAATAGCCATCCATTACAAATTACTGTAAACTAACACCCTGATAAGTGGCCAAACTGGTGGTTTCTTTCCCTTTTTCAGTATGTTCTATATTTCAGTGGATTCTACAATAAAAACAGGTGAAGGACCCATTCAAAACATCCCATTCTCTGTGTACCTGTATCTCACACCTATTTCTAGTTCTCATAGATGTTCTATTGTTCTTGGTCTTTTGTGCTCTCAACATTTTCACTGACCTCCTGTATTATTAATGGTCATACAGTTTTATCTCAGGGCTTCTCACAGTTCATGAAGACATCAATCTGAATTCAGGGAAACAGAGATTCTCCGTAAGAGATCTTTGGACTGTGAATGCCTTTCAGACAGCAGTATGTGGCTCTACTACTCTCCGTGCTCTGGAATTTACCTAACAGCCATCATGGCAATTGCCAAGCATGAGGATTATGTTCTTCTCCAACTGTTATGCAGGCGGAAGAAAAGAGTTGGCAAAGAACACTCTGGTTTAGAGTTTTCATATATTTGACAGTCGGCATTGGACTGGATTTTCACAGGGTCTGGTTTGGTGGAAATGGAAGAGAATTTTTCTTCATTTTTGTGTTTGGCAAATTCAGAACGGTTACTGAGTCTCAGAACTGGAGTATACATGGTGCTGTAACGTAGTAAATGGCCAGCTCAAAAACTTCTTCATTTGACAAGTTGATACATGTCTTCAGAGCTCTTAGCACAGTTGTTGACAACTGATTACAGTGTGAAAATTACATCAGATCCTTAGCACCTACCTTGTCTCAGTGTGTAAACATCAGGGGTAGGATTTAACAGCCCAAAAACATGTGGCTAGGGTCATTTAGAAATCTTCAGGTTCTTGAGACATGGGGATGGGGCTGGAAGAAATGTTATGGTTATGAAGGAGATACATTCCTTTCTTAAGTAACAGCTGTAGTCCCTGGAGAATTCCATAGGAAGTCTAAAATGGTATTAGATTCTTTGCTTCAAGAAGTCCCAGACTACTTGTAATTCTTCTGCCCTATTTGGGGAGAATTTATATCACAGTGAGGCTAATGAAGGTTTTTGCCGTTAGCTGTTAAGATACATAAATGCATTTTACTGCTCCATGATAATTTAAGATGTGCAATGGAGGAAAAGAAAACAAAGAAGCTGTAATACATTTGAGTCTTTGCCATGCCTTATAACACTAATCTAAAGAACCATTAGACATCAGTATAGCTATTTCAATGTTTTGATTTCCACTGACACATTCATTCTTCAGTAGTCCATTCCATCACGGTCATCCCTGCACCCAGCACCATTTCTCCCACAGTGTGTCATAAATAGCACTGTTTTTCTTTCTGACAATAATGAAGAGCCATCTTTGAGAAAAAGACTGACAAGCTGTCTAGTAATGTCAATACACCCCAAAAATCATCTGCATTCATAGCCTGGGAATAATTTTCACTCTGTATTTCAATAACAAGCACCCTGGACTAGATTCAAATATCCACCGCACAAGATTTTCATCATCCTGCTCTTCTCCTTGGAAAACAGAGAATAAATAGAAATATTTTTTAAGAACTTCAAACTGTTTGAGCTGTGAAGTTTGCTGCCTAATTTATT
>JAAGNO010018805.1:0-15294 GCA_033439905.1 Ceryle rudis | reverse complement strand
ATATATACTTTTTAGGACCCCAGTCCTAAAGCTAGTTTGGTAGTATAATACTATCAGTTAAAATGATGCTGCTTTTATCCCATGTCCTGACTTGATACTTTTACTGGTTCAGTAGAGCTGAAAAAGCTTTTGAGCAATATCCCAGTTATTTCCTATACTGAATATTCTGTACAGATCAAAAAGAGCAATTGGATAGCTATTCCCTAAAAATATGCGTAGAAGTTATTAAAGTTATTATAATAAATGCACACTTGTACAGTAGAAAGGGAATAACTGCATAAGATACCTTTTAATACTGAGTAAGTTTTCTAACAAAATAAAACACTAACAGGCTTTAACATGCCCATTATCCTGGTGAGACTGAAGCAGATATATACCAGAAAGAAAAGTACTGCAACAGTTCTTTTTCTGGCTGAACAGCCAAACTTGCAGGTTTTATCATTAAAGCACCCACTTTATACATATATTTATATGCAATATGCATTGGTAGTTATACCCGGTATACTCTATTAATCTTATCTGATGGATAATACTGTACTTTCATCACTCATTATTAGAAGAGTAACAGTAGACCAACATTAATTTTGTAAGTGTCCTGACTTCATTGGCTCATAAAGATAAAAGGCTAAAACATCTCTATTACTTGACTTAAAAAGCTTTCAAACCCAATACATTAAGGTATTACAAAATTAATTATCCATATCACTCCACTAAAAATATTACTGCTCTTTCCTCTTATTCACTATGCATTTATGGTTGATGGCTTCACTTGTGCTGTACTTAATAATCTCACATTTATGTGATAGAAAAAACTAAGTCTTTCAAAAAGGTGATTTGTTTCTATGTTGATTCTAACTATCAGTTTTGCTGGAAGACTTAATCTGAAGAAGAAAAACGATCTGTGAGTAGATATTGTTCCTTTTTTTCTTCCTCATATGAAAGTCCTATAAAATGAAAATAAAAATAAATAAAATAATAAAAAAAAAGCAGCTAACTCAAATAAAGAAAAATTACTTTGAAAACTAGAACAATTTAACAAAGGATGATTTACTTAGGCAGTTTTTAGCATCAGTTTACACAGTTCATTAGAGAACAAGACTGATTTTAAATTATTCATCTTATTTGGTTTTATGTAAAATTTTTCATCCTGTTTTGCCTTTAGAGACAATGCATTATATTGTAACAGCTTAGTTATTTCTCTATCATATACTGGTTTAGAAGGCATAGGCTGCATAACTCTATAGTTTCACATTTTCTATAGGAGGCAGAAATATATGACATATCAGGTGTTATATTAAGGATTTTATACCTGTCTTATAACCCCCTTCTCCATGGTAGGGGCAAGGATACTGTAACATCAGTAATTAGTTTTATTAATTTGTTTAATTGAGTTGCTGTATTGTCAATCTCACCCTTGCCTGTGAACTAAGTTTTCTGGTTTATCATGCTTCTAAATGTGGAATATGCACATATTTTGATAAAGACTTTTAAAAAATGCTGGTGGCTTTTAACATAGTTAAAAACTCCACCATTACTGTAATGATTTCTTTATAGCAGCCATTGTCCATAAGTCGCAAAATGTTCAAAATGCTGTTTTGCTCTTAAATGGAAATTTTTGAGCATTAGCCTCTTTTGACCAGATGTTCTTGTTTAGAAATTTTGGATTAAATCCAGTCATCAGTCTGGTATTCTGTGCATGAGATCACTTCCATTAGGAAGAAAGAAGTAATATGTTACACATTCTGTTTTTCTTTAAAAATGAAGGAAAAAAAATAAAATAAACCAATGCTGAAATACTTCTAGATGATGTGTAATACCAGGACCATATCAATAGTGTTGGTCTCTGTATATTTATTATAAAATGGAATTGGTTAACTAGACCAAATTTTAGTATTCTGACAAAAAGACTTGTTTCAAAGTAAATAGTATGCTCTTACAGTGTGTGTGAAACAACCTGCTCTATATCACCCCTGTGTATCTCTTGAGTCTTCTGCTACCACCTGTATTGGCCCAGCCTGCCACCTTTATCAGACCAGCTGGCATGGCTGGAAAAATTAGATGAGCTTTTAGGCAGAAAGGACGGTTTGTGTGCTCAAAAACTTGTCTAATTTTTCCAACTATATTAGTTGATCTAACAGAAAATATTAACTCCAGCTATAAATTTTGTCATGCCCATGTCCTTAGACCACCACCACAGCAAGAACAAGCAAACAAAAAGCCTTTTCCACCTTTTTTTTTGCAGAAGTGGAACTCTGTTCCAAAGAATTCTCACTCCACAAAATTATTTCCACCTCTTTAGAAGAAAACTGAACTGATAGGCATTTCCACTTTAATTGTTCTGATGTAGTTAAACTGACAGAAATACTCCGAAGTAGATGCAGTTATGTTAGAGTTTATGCTAATGCAGATTCTGACTTATGCCCTGATCAGCATAAGATGCACTTCTGTTTTGTTGTGGTTTAGGCTCACCCAGCCAGCCACAAAACACCAAGCAGAAGATCATTCACTCCTACTTGCCCCCTCCACCCTGCAGTGGGTTGAGGAGAAAAAAGTACAGCAAAGACAGGGAGGAACCACTCACAAATTATTGTCTTGGGCAAAGAACAGACTTGCCTTGGAAAACAAACAAACAAACAAACAAACAAGCATCAATTAAATTTAAACAATAAAACTATCAAAATTTTACCAATCAAATCAGAGTAGGATAATGCAAATTACAAACAGATCTTAAAAACACCTTCCCCCCATCCCTCCCTTCTTCCTGGGCTCACCTTCATTCACAATTTTCTCTGCCTTCTCCCCACCAATGGTGCAGGGGGATGGGAAATGGGGTTTGTGGCCAGTTCATCACATGTTGTCTCTGATGCTCCTTCCTCTTTGGAGAGGACTCCACACACTCTTCCCCTGCTCCAGCATGGGGTCCTTATCACACAAGACAGTTCTCCAACATGAGTCCTTCCCACAGCACTTCAGCTCCTCACAAACTGCTCCAGTTTGGTTCCCTTCTGTGGGGTATAGTCCTCCCAGAAATGGACTGCTCCAACAGGGACTTCCCATAGAGTCAGGGCCTTCTTTGAGTGCAGTCACTTGCTCCACCATGGCGTCCTCTGTGGGCTGCAGATGGGCATCTGCTCCACCATTATTTCCATAGGCTGCAGAGTGTCAATCTGCCATCTCACCATGGGCTACAGGGGAATTAATCTCTTCTCTGGCACACCGCCTCCCCTCTTTCCTCACTGACCTTGATGTCCACATGATTGTTCCTCTCACATCCCTCTCCAAGAACCTGCCCAGCATCTTTTTGCCCTCTTAAATATGTTATTGCAGAGGTGTTGATTGGCTCAGCCTTGGCCAGAGGCTGGTCCAACTTGGGGCAAGGGGTGCTTCTAGAATCCTCTTACAGGAGCCATCCCTGTAGTCCCTCCCTCCCACAAACCCACATAGCTCCTTTTTTTACTCCTATATCTGTATTGTAACATGTTGAGTCTGGGCTGGTCACTACATGAACTACAGATGTTCTCTATTAACTCCTCTCCCTCCCCAGATGGGAGGGTTGGGAAAAAAATAGAACAGCTTTAATGAAACAGTAACAATAAAAAGAAAATATAATATTAATAAGAAAATAATGAAATATATAGCAATATATACAAAACCCATGTCAGATTCTCCCAGAGTCCAGGCTAGACTCAGCAGCAGTTGGGATCAGGATTCAGGAACTGGATTCAGCAACTCATGAATTAGGACTGTAAGCAGAAGAACAGAGTCCTCCACAGATGCCAGACATAGAAGAGCTCTGGACCCTCGTGATCCCTCAGCTTTGTGCTGAATATGACGTACATGGAATAGAATATCTTGTTGGTCAGTTTTGAGTCACCTATCCCATCCATTCTTCCCCTCAAATGTCACCTTTTTACTTGCAACTCTCATGGAACTCCAATGTGACACGCAAGATTTACCAGTGACCTTGGTTTCTATAGGAGCAAGTATAAGGAAGCGTCTTTCTACACTCTGATCCTTGGTAGTAATTCTAAACATCAAGCATTATCTCTTCTCGAAGCCCACACTGTCTGCAAAAATATGCCATTAACTTCAGGAAGTCCAGTTACTTAGAAGAGACTGAGCTGAAAAGTAAAATCACTGAAACGAAGAATTTGTTCTGTTTGATCTCAAACCAGACACTTACCTTTGTGAGGGTTTTTACTGATGTAGCTTTACTAGCTAAGCTTTCTAAAGGAGTTCTAGCCATAGCTTACCATTTTGCTTAAGATAGACATATATAAATCACTATTCTGACCACCAAAATAAGTCACCTAAAAGTGGATAAAAAAGCCCAATCTTTGCTCAGTAGGAAGAACAATTTGTTGAACAAGCCATACAAGTGAGTTGTTGAATTGTAAATAGTTTTCCAGTCCAGCTGCATTCTCTATTTGCCAAGCATATGATCATAGCAATACCAAATATCCTTGACTGTTAACAAAAGCCTGGATGCTGCTTTAGTAGTAACCCTATTTCCTCCCTTCTTTTTAGCAGTAGGTAAGTCAATAAAAGAAGTTTTTCAAACATAAATAATAGTTTATCTCCCTGTTTAAATGATGATTAAAGCTAATATGCTTTCTGGAAGGATTTCCAAAATGGATGGCTAAATCCATTTCTAGGTCACTAGATCAAGTGGGCTTGTTTTGCTTTGTTAATGTGAAGTTCAAGTGCAGAATAGGAATTGCATTTATACAATGACTCAGAACATCAAGGCCTCTTTCCCAGGGTGCTTATGTATGTATTTAATTTGCAAGTATA
The DNA here is from genome assembly GCA_033439905.1 of Ceryle rudis. Lineage (NCBI taxonomy): Eukaryota > Metazoa > Chordata > Aves > Coraciiformes > Cerylidae > Ceryle > Ceryle rudis. Next base: position 10,500 of record JAAGNO010018805.1, on the reverse strand, counting down.
GGGCTAAACCTTAAAAAGGCATTCACAAGCCCAGAAATCTGCAAATTTTGCAGATGATTAAGGGGCCTCACTGTAGAGGTCCTGCTCTCTTTATTGTTGCCTGAACACTCTGTCCCTGGGTTTGTTCCCACACATGAAGGAATGATTGCAGGGAAAGAGGAAAGGGACATTTACTGTAACTGTTCAAAGGGATGTTTTCTGCAGCTGTTCTACCTTTAGGTAGACAAGTCTTTCCTCCTTCTCACCTCAGGCAGGCAATTCAGATACCTTTTTATACACATATCTCTTCCTAGCGTCGCTAGACAAGAAGAAGAGCTAAGTAATGTATTGTTTCAGTCTCCTCCAGGAAAAAAGCATAATGTCTCAAGAAGGAAATCTTTATAACCTGGCAGTCTGAAACTCCAGAAGCATTGCAGAGGTCAGAGGAGAACCTGGGTGACAGCTGCAGAGAGGAAAGAGGAGCATGGCGCTGAGAAGCTGTTTGCTGACTCACCAGGGAAGAACGTGGCATGACCTCATCAGAAAAGGGAGGAGAACAAAAATAGTTCATTACAGCATGAGTTGGCCAGCATGTTCTAATATAAAGGGCAGTAGCTTCTGCTGGTAGAAATTTAAGGTCAAGTTGTTTCCAAGAAAAATAAAACTGTTATTATAAGGTACCTTATCCAAAAGCATGTATTCTAAACTGGCTTTAATGGTGGAACAGTTTCAGCTCTTGTGATTTCCTCAAAACCTGTCCTTTATAGGAAAGAGAGCAATAAGTTTGTTTGTTTGTTTGCTTTTTTCTAGAAGGACCACTTGCCAACAACATGAGCTAAGTTTCAAGTTTGCTGGAGAGCAGGATTTAAGGATGTCTGAGATATTTTTAGGATTAATGTTACAAGCGGACAAATGATATATTGTTTTCATTTTCCTGAACAGAGTTAACTCCTAGCTGTGTTCTGAGCTCACTGATGGTAGTACGTTTAAGTTGAATGTATGCAGTTGTCACAATTGTTTGGTATTTATTTTATGCTACTGAATTTTGGTCACCAACAAGTGACCTGTGACAGGATATGAAGCTGATCACTGCCTCCTCTGTTATGGGGAAAGGAGAGATTTGGGTGGGAAATGTTCCCCTCAGAAGAGAAAGAACAAGATTCCCCTCAAAGGGAGGCCCAGTTTAGGACAGAAAAATAATTTTCAACATATTACCTGAGAGATGGAAGAAACACAGCAAATGTAGGGATAAATAGTCCATACATTGTGCATATAAGATATTGTCCATCATTACAGCTTGCTGTGTTCTTATGTATGGTTTTGAAATTTACTCTAAACCTAATAAAACATGTACTAATAGATGTCATAGCAGATTATTATCTCTTTGCTCAGTGAAATGGTTCTGCAAAATGAGTAAGTTGTTCCCGAGGGCTGTAAGAGGCAATTGCACCGATGCTCCCTGTGCCAGCACAGCTCCCAGCCCTGCACTGTGCAGGAAAAGTCACAGAGGATGTAAGCGTAGGAAAAATTCAGGAAAATAACATCCTTATTGGTGCTACATTTGTGTATCTGTGGATGCATAGACAAGAGTGCCCTAACCTTTCAGTTTCTCCACTGAAAGAAACTGCTCTTGCAGATTTTTCTCTACAGAAATGCCTCTGACCTTGGACTATTCCCTGCAGTGCTGGATGCCAACTTGGGACTGTGGAGAAGAGAAAGGGATTTAAGAGACATGGAACTAATTGGGCTGCTTATGTACCGAATTGATAACAAAGGAAACTGTATGTGCATAGCAGAGGCACTTCTTCCTTATGATACAAGACAGGGAGATAAGCTCATGTAGCTGGCCTGTAGCTGTCAGAACCCTGATGACACCACCAGCCCACCCTGTCCCCCAGGGGATTCCCTTTGGCCCAGGATCCGGTGTTAGACCCTGGAGCCATCAGGCTCTGCCCCAGCAGTGCCACAGCAGGGCCAGCCTCCAGCTGCCCACAGCCCTGCCTGGCCACAGCCCACCCCCCAGCCAGGCCAGTCCTTGGCCCTACCCAGCCCCAGGGAATGCCTGATGTTTGGGGTTGGGGCTGTCCTGGTGCCTCCTGGCTCCTGGTCATGTCTGAGGGAGATGGGCCCTAGCTGCCAGGCCCTGGACATAGACCTCCTCTTCCTCTGGGAGTTGAATGGTTTTCTCCATAGTCCTTGCCATCAGAAAGCAGTTTGCACCTTCCTGTTCGATCCTCTTCTCACACCTTGGTTGTTGCTGGGTAGTAATGTCCTGATGGAGAGGGTGATGAATCTGAGCCCATGCAGGAGCCAATGCCCAACTAGTGTCTGTCTCATTCATGTGGAGCAGGCAGAGGGACCCACTCAGTTGTCTGCCAAAGCATCCTCCCAGCCAACTGATCAGAGACACTTCACAGACATCAGGAGCTGTCACGTTCTATGTTCAACCCAGTAACACTTACACTGTCTCCAGCCCCATCTGAGTGTGTTTCACAGAAGGAGCAGGATAGACTGAGGTCATCCTGCGACAGGCTTGTTCCTGAGCAAAGTTTTTGGAAGAGAGCCCAAGGTTTACCATCTGCAAGGAGGTTATTCCAAATTAAAGATTCAGCTGTTTGCATCCACATACAGGAGAAAAAAATATGGGACCAAAAAATTTCAGGAGGAAAACAGTTCTAGGCCTGCACTTTAAACCTTCCTCAAAGACAGCAAGCTATACAGACCTTCAATTTTGGAAGGAGTTAGGACTAGACAACCAGCTGTTTTTGGCTATTAACAAGGACATCATTCCTCTAAGTATGCTCTATCAGAGTGCTCTGTCCTTCAGGTGGGTCTCAATCATATATCAATATATGCAGGTCATACAGACTAAAATAAGTATCCGTCTCTTATTTAGCAAGGTCAAGATGTTTTTCTGAAGCATTTCATTGCCTGAAAATGCATTATTTGGCTATTCTGAATAAAGAACATTCAGTGGTGCTGGGAGTATGCTGGTAATGCCTGTGGTTCTGTTGGTGGGAGAGGATGTATGGATGAGAGCCTAGCACAGGAAAGAAGCCACTGGATGGGAGCCAGAGCCTCAGTTTAGTGGGTGCCAGGAGGACACAAGATCTAACTCAACAGCTGTGGGAGAACTGGCAGAGATGAGATCGGGCCTAAACAAGTCTGAATTGCATGTTTTTCTCATCATAGCTGGGGGCACTCTAGTAAAAAACAACTGAACTGCCAAGGTGAGGCAATTCCAGAAGCTGCAATTATGTTGTGAAAAGCAGAGGTAAAACAACTGTGCTCCATGTGTTCCTGTGCAGGGGGAGCTGTAACTTGAGTGAAATGATGTTGCTTATAGGCTCATTTTGGAGACGTTTTGAGAAAGGAGATTTCTGGGTGTTCCTTGAGTAGTTTGAAAAAGAAGAGATTTTTCTTCTTTCTGTGAAGTTATTCTGCTCAGGCAGTCTTCCTAGGACAAAGATCCAGTGTGCCGTACTCTTTCCAAAGGAAACCAAAATGCTCAAACAGGTGACCTACAGCACTGAAATGCAGCCTGCCAACTGAGCAGAGTATGTAGCTATAACCAAGGTGTTTAATGGGGACAATGTCTGTGGCAACTGAAGTACGTAAAGCTTTGGAGTCCTGGAAATGCAACATGTCTTCTTTTCATGTCTGAGCTGTGAGAGGAGATCGATAGAGAAGGAACGCAGGATCTGCAAGAGCCATCCTGTGGGGAAAATAGGAAGATTGCTGCCAATGCCTTGTGGAGACTTGCACTAAAGCTGTTTTAAGGTATTGTTTAAGTGTCACAAATCTAATTCACAGAATTAGAAGAAAAAGACAACAAAAAGGATTACCTAGTTGAACCATTGTGGTGTAGGAACACATACAGACCCAAAATATCTGTCAGGTATTTATCAAACTTGTTTCTTAAACTTCCAGTTGTGAAGATCCAAGAACTTCCCCAGCCATGTTTCACTCTCCTTTGTGTGAGACTTTTTCTAATATTGATTTTAAATTTCTTTTGTATATTTAAATCCATACTGCTTGTCTTACCCTCCACATTTATGGTGAATAGACTATCTACTCTTCTTTGCAGTAACCATTATATATATATGCACACACATACATGCATATATGTTATAATAGACATGTATTTCTATGTCTGTATTTAAAAATTCCTCTTGTGTTTTCCTCTAGTAATAAAATCCCCAACCAAAACAACTCAGTCATTTTTGTTGTTTCCTTTCCTCTGACCGACCCCACACAGCTTCCCAGCATTCTGTCTGATTTGCAGTTCTTTAGCTTGGGAGAAGTAAAATCTTGTTCTGTCAAACAAGGCAGATTCATTTGATTGATTTTTTGGCTGTGGGTTTTTTGTTTGTTTGGTTGGTTGGTTGTTTTTTTTCTTTTTGTGTGTGTATTGATGAATCCTCAAATCAGATTCCGATATTTACCTATAGATTTTGAACCATACTTGCCTCACAGCCTTGTACAAAGATTAGCACTTATGCCATCTTTTCCTTTTGACTCCAAAATAAGCCTGAATTTACTAACCTCACAGCAGACATGCAGTGAAGTATTTGCTGCCCCCTGTTTTATAAATAGGGAACTTGCTGCTGTGTTTTGCCCAGGTGACTCTGTCAACAGGATAGGTGTTAATGAGCAGGTCAGGTCCTAAGCTCCTGGTACATGTTAAGCAGACCCATTGCTCCAGGTGGGGAAGGCACTAGCTTATTCAACATCTTCATCAGTGACCTGGATGAAGGGATAGAGTGTGTCCTCAGAAAGTTTGCTGATGATATGAAACCAGGAGGAATGGCTGATACACTGAAAGGCTGTGCTGCCATCCAGCAAGATCTGGACAGACTGGAGTGCTGGGCAAAGGGGAACCTAATGAAGATCAACAAGGTCAAGTGTAGAGCCCTACACCTGGGGAGGAATAACACCACACACACAGGGACTGACCTGCTGGCTGACAGGCTGAACCCCTGTACTCAGCACTGGTGAGGCCTCACCTCAAGTACTGTGTGCAGTTCTGGGCCCTGCACTTCCAGAAGGATATTGAGGTGCTGGAGCAGGTCCAGAGGAGAGAGACGAGGCAGGTGAAGGGACTGGAGGGAAAGTCTTATGAGGAGAGTCTGAGGGATCTGGGGTTGTTCAGCTTGGAGAAGAGGATACTCAGGGGGTACTTTATCACTCTCTACAACTACCTGAAGGGAAGTTGTAGTCAGGTGGGGGTTGGGCTCTTCTTCCAGGCAGCTAGTGACAGGATGAGAGAGCATGGCCTGAAGCTGCACCAGGGGAGGTTTAGGTTGGATATTAGGAAGCAATTCCTCACAGAAAGGGTGATTAGACACTGGAATGGACTGCCCAGGGAGGTGGTGGATTCAGCATCCCTGGAGGTGTTTAAGGGAAGATTGGATGTGACGCTTAGTAACATGGTCTAGCTGATGTCATGGTGTTGGGTCATAGGCTGGACTTGATGATCTTGGAGATGATCCAGCCTTAGAAATTCTGTGATTCTGTGAAAGCAGTTTTACAGAGAAGGATCTTGGAGTCCTGGTGGACAAGCAATGCGCCCTTGTCGGCAAGAAGGTCAATGGTACCCTGGGGTGCCTAAAGAAGAGTGTGTCCAGCAGGTCAACGGAGGTTATCCCCCCCCTACTCTGCGTTAGTGAGACCACATCTGGAGTACTGTGTCCAGTTCTGGTCTCCCAAGTTCAAGTGGGACAGGGAAACACTAGAGAGAGTCCAATGGAGAGCTATAAGAATTAATAAGGGACTGGAACATCTCTATTATGAAGAAAGGCTGACAGACCTGGGGCTGTTTAGCCTGCAGAAGGGATGACTGAGAGGGGATCTTATTAATGTTTACCAATATCTGAAGGGCGGGTGTCAAGTAGAAGGGGCCAGGCCAGTCTCTTTTCAGTGGTGCCCTCTGATAGAATGAGAGGCAATGATCACAAACTGGAACACAGGAAGTTCCATCTGAACATGAGAAAAAAATTTCTTTACTGTGAGGGTGATGGAACACTGGAACAGGCTGCCCAGAGAGGTTATGGAGTCTCCTTCTCTAGAGACTTTCAAGACTTGCCTGGATATGTTCATGTGTGGCCTGCCCTGGGTGATCCTGCTGTGGCAGGGGGGGTTGGACACGATACCCAGCTGCCCCTTCCAACTTCTACCATTCCATGATTCTATGATTCTTGCCCTCTCATCTCCTTTTTCACAGACACTCCCTCTGCTAGTTAGAAATGCAAGCAATAGGCTCTTGCATGTGAAACCAAGAGCTCATGTGCACCAGTTTCTGAAGTTGTGAGGGCCAAAGGGGATTTCTGACCATGCTACTGCCTTGGCCATGCCATTTTACTTCTTCAGCCCTTGTCTGCTACAAGAGTCATCTCTTCAAGGTTGCAAAAGTCTCATATCTATCTTGAGCACCTAGTGCTTGGGCTCTGATTTCAGGTGGAGGCTCTGATAGTAATAGTAATTATCATCATCATCAATGGTATCCTCTGGAAAAAATGTATGTATCCATGAGAACAAGCCCAAGATCAGTAATAAAATGCCCCAGAAATGAGGTACTGAAATATATAAAAATGGCTTTCACATGTTGCTGATGAATGGAGCAAGGTCCTGCTATGTATATCTGAACAGTGGTGCCCTAGTAGTCTACCTGATTCATCTTTGTGTCAATGAACAAAGTCTACTATGAAATAGGAAACCGTTAGCGAGCTAGAGGACACTGCACTCATTCCCTTTGGAAACTAGCTTGGGGTTGGGAATTCTTTGACTAAACATGGAAAAGTATGAAACTGAAAAATAAACAAATTGGCCACCCAGTACAAAGCTGTGCTCACAACTCACTGCCCACTGTATTACTTCTAGTGGCTGATCTCTCACTGGCTACTCCTATCAATGTGTCTTTACCAGGAAAGGATAATTAGGAATTAGAGAAGGTATGAAGTGCTTTAGAAACTGCTTCTTCAGAACATATTTTCATCTGATGAGAAAATGATAACTGCTTTATACTTCATGGAGGTTTTGACTCACATTATTCGGTTCAGGGAAGTATAGAGAGATGGGTTTCAGAGGAATTTTTCTGTTATTATTTTGTCACAGAATGAACTGTCCTTGATAAGGGATATTTCATTTCTCACTCACTTGTTTGGAGACCCATTCATTTTCTTTTCTATTCCTAGATTTGTTTTCCTGACAAGAGTCTAACTTGATTTTAAGAATTAAAAATTATACAAGGCCTGTCAAAAAGCCCTCTGAAGTCGGCAGAAATATTTATATTCCACTGACAGAATTTACTGAATCAGTGACTGGAAGTATCTCCTTGATTAACTGACAAGTCTCCTGTTCATCACTTAAAATACACACTCTAAGCCAGTGCAGCAGAGTTGCATGGTGTTCCCTAGTGAAGGTGTAGAATGAGCAAGCAGGTGCAAATCTCTCTTTCTCCAATCTGAAAATCTAATGAAAGTATTTTATAATTTGACATTTTATAATGTTTTCATTACTGTGCAGCTCTATGATTATGTTTTTCCAAATTAATTTAAGAACATTAGTTTGAACTCACAACTCATTTATTCATTTCATCCATATTTATTTTCCTTTTCAAGGGAGTTGTTTCTTCTTATTATTTTTCTAATTTAGATCAAATCTGCACTATACTCTCACAAAATTTGAGGGTTTTTTTTCTATTCCAAAAAAGTGCCTCTATTTGTCACTGTATCATAATCTTTATTATGTTTCTCAGTATCTTACAGTGATAATGTTAGACTTGGCATTATTCCCTCACTCTTTCTTGTTCTATTTTCCCCCTGTATTTCACATTTGCATGCTGTCTTTCCTACATGGAATATTACCTTGAGAAAATAAAGCTTTTGCACTTATCAGTATTATATATGGTCAAACAAATCAACTCCAAGCCTCTTTTATTGTGGTGGGAAGGAGAGGGGTAACTGAGAAAGAAAATAAAATCATATTTGCATAAGACATTTCCTTATAAACTAGTGCTGTGACATGAGCAACAAAATAATAAATCCCTTGAGATTTTATCAAGATATGAATAAACGTCTCCTGCCACCGCATCACAACTGCTTACTGACACCTTTGCTTATGTTAAGGACTCACGTTGTCAAAAAAGTATCATCTGCTGCACTCTTCTGGACATGACTGGGACAGCATATTCTCCAGAAAATCCCAATCAAAATCAGTATGATTACAGCACAGTTTTCATGAGCAAAGATGTGGTTTCCATTGTTTCTAATAGAATATGGACATAAAAATCTCTCTGCTTTTGACTGATCTAAGATTTAAATGAGATCCAAGAGAAAAGACTTTTTTATTATATTGATTGGCAGATTTAGAGTGGCTTCAGATTTCTACATTTATAGTCGATGGCATTTGCTGTCTGAGGGCAGAGCAAGTAATGCTGTCAGCAGGAAAACAAGTGAGGCTTAACTCCACCTAACTTTTATCCCTGCTCATTATGTCATCCTGAATCTTTTGGTTACCCCACCTGTTTCCATTATTAAGCTGGGAAACCTTCAGCTCCTCTATGTCCTCTTCCATCCCAAACGGTCTCCTAATCCTGCTTCTTCCCATTCATGTCCCCATAATTTCTCTTTGAGGTACTTCTGGCATCCATTAGGACAGTCTGTCACTTCCACATCCATGTGTACAAGGTGGATATTCCCAGGATTCTACTGTGCATGTGCTGACATGCTGGTTGGAGGGTACCGAGCAGCTGACTGGACAAGCAGAAACGAATGGTGTTTGCTTCCACCATGAGTGTCCTTACAGAAAACAAATTTTGGTTTCTTTTCTCTGCCCAACCACTGACTTTCTGAAGCCCTGTGTGTCAGTGTACTCCCTCACCCTGCCAACCTGACCTTTCTTTCCCATAACAGTGATCAACTGATAAATGGATGCATCCGGCGAAAGTGGACTCAGGGGAAGTAGGTAGCACCACAATAAACAAGGGCTAGTTTGAGCAGTGCACCCATCTAACCAAGTGCTGGACAATGTCCAGCTCAAACCAACATTTGGAAAAAAACAACATTTGTAGTCAGAATGCAAATATGACTATGAGTCAATTATATTACTCCATAAATAACGGACACACCGTGGTCTGTTGAGCTCTCCTGCATGGCAGCAGGCTGCATGCCAGGATCTCCCCTTGACTAGGGACACTTCTCGAGGTTATTCCTTGAGGTTGGTAGAATCCTTGCTGCAACAGATTCTTGTTAAGTGACTAATAGCATGATAAACTTTGATATCTTAGCTAAGTGATATAAAGCATTGGTTGTGTATACATAATCCTTTAGATGTAGAAGGTTGACCAAGTCTGGGACTGAATCCAGTTGCACCTAAATTTCTCTCTGGGAAGGAGATCAGAAAACAGTGGAATCCCTTCTGAACCTTATGACTCAATAAGAGAGTCTCCCTGTCAGCTTTGCCTGACTCTGTCTTCTGTGTAGTAAACGATCAACTGTACCTTGCAGTGAAATCTTGTTGAACCACTGTCTCATTTACCGTTGAACTTTGTCAAATCCCTGTTTTATATCAATAAACATATTGCTGCTTCCTTCTTATGAGTCAAGTGTGTCACTCCATCTGCAATACCAGGTGACCCATCAGTGCTCACAGGGATGTGGCTGTTGCACATGGCCTGAATATGTGGGACTCCCACCTTGCTCCTGTCATTCTCTTCTGCATGGCCATCCCCAGCTGAAGGCTATACCAATTTGCCAGGAAAAACAGCTGAAACTCCAGAAGGTGCTCTGGCTGTCAATGCCTGACTTGCTTTAGCTGAGCCCCTGTGGAGTGAAGGAAGTGGTGTTGCTGAAATGCATGAAGCACCCTGCAGGCACTCTGAGCTCTGGGCAGACCTGAGTTATCAAGAGCTTTGTCTGGAGGGCAAAGGCACACCGAATTAAAGTGAACATTGCCTCCCAAGTCATGAATAACAAAAAACAACTCAGGAATAGAATACAGCTGATCACAAACTGGAAATCAGGAAGTTCCACCTGAACATGAGAAAAAATTTTTTACTGTGAGGGTGACAGAGCACTGAAACAGGCGGCCCAGAGAGGTTATGGAGTCTCCTTCTCTAGAGACTTTCAAGACCTGCCTGGATATGTTCCTGTGTGGCCTTCCATGGGTGATCCTACTCTGGAAGGGGGGTTGGACTGATCTCTAGAGGTCCCTTCCAACCTCTACCATTCCATGATTCTATGATTCTGTATGATTTTATGATACAGGCCTGTGTAGAATTAGATTGTACCTGGGTTCCCATACGTTATACCACCATGAACCTCACCTTTTCTTTAGCAAAGTGAGGCCAAGCAATTTGAGAACAAAAATATGCTCCACAAAACAAGAGAGTGCCTTCACATTTCCCAGCATCCCATACAACTGATTGAGTCTGATTTGGTAATCTATCCAATTCAAGGTTGTTTGAATAGCCACACCACGGCAATGGGGGTCACAGCATGGGAGAATAATTAACTTTATCCT